>ML109218.1:0-14234 GCA_003697995.1 Taxidea taxus jeffersonii
CAGGCGTCCCTCCAATCCCTTTTTAAAGATTTATAAGCAAATAGAAAACATGGGCTGTGATGGACTCATCTTGATGTCCTAAGTGTTTAGGAAGAGATAGAAGAGATATGCATCTCATACATATTTACTGAATTGAAGACTCCACTATCAGGCTTCCCCTCACATACCTAACTCTAAGCCCTACTAACCCCTAGGTAATTTAGAGTCTACTACATGTGTAATAGACATTGTAGCATTCCCTTTTTATTTTATTTTTTTACCATTTATGCACAGGTCTCAACACACTAATTCCTCAAGCTCAAGCATGGAATTTATTCTTATACTGTTACTCTACCATACTTCTCCAATCATGATGCCACACGCCTAGCACAAAACAGAGATGGACAGATTCAAGAAAGCTTACTTCATGTTTGGATACAGCATGAAATAGTTTTTTTTTGTTTTTTTTAACTTTATTTAAGCTTTATTTAAACATATAATGTAACCCCACCACCCTCTCCCACCCCCTCTTCCCCCCACCCCCCTCAGTTTATTTTATGACATTAAGAATCTCTTTTGGTTTGTCTCCCTCCCGATCCCATCTTCTTTCATTTTTACTTTTCCTACCACCTTAACTCCCACCCCTAACAGGTTAAAGAGAAAAGGAGAACAATTAAGGAGTTGCCTATATACAAGAGATTGCTTTGAGAACTTCCAAATGGCTCCTTCCTGTAGGGCAGGGAGGGAGATGGAGCCCCTACACCCCCACGGACATACTCAAAAATCAAGGTAAATATATTCTGAAGCTTGAAGGGGTCATGAACTCTGAAAGCCATCAGTGGTCACTGCACTGCAAATCTCCATATTCTAACAAATGAGGAAGTACCTTAGTATCTGAAAATATCTCAAAGGAGGACCTTTTTCTCTAGATTTCACTGCAACCATGCACCTCCTTTTCCTATTGGTTTTTCCAGTGATCCTTTCAACCCAGAAATAATACAGTCTAAAGTCAGAGTGGTGTCAATTACTTCCTCCCTTCTTTGTCATTTTCATTTATCCACATTTTCTCTCCTCTTTCTATCCACCAATAAGCACAATGTAAGTAACCTGTCATTGTTCCAACAACTATAGGGTGCTTTGTTTAATTGCCATTCCAGATTTTATCTTAAACAAAGTGAATTAAGTTGTAGAGAGAATTGCTTTCAGAAACCCTAGCCTATGGCTATAATGCCTTTGGTTTTCAGAAGGAAATACAGTCAAGGTATGTGTGCATACCCCAAAATCAGTTCTGGAAAGCCATTACTGGGGGTACAATGAGCGGCTTCATATGTTTGTAATAAGACTGGCTGGTCTGCTCTAATCCCTTTCAAGATTCATTCTACAAAGCAATTTGTTAAAACCCAGAGAGACGCAGAGATCTGGCATAGGTGACCACAAACCTCACATCACCAATATTACTCAGTATTTTAAAGAACTACTGCTTTTCATCTCTGACTTCATCCCTGCCATGGGCTGTTGCTGGAGTTGAAGAGAAGCTGTTCTTGGATGCATTGGGAGGATGTCTGTAACCTTTGTGTCTTGCTGATTCTTTGTTTCTGCCTTTTTTCACCAACATGGTTCATGGTTTCTAAAAGTCCTCTCTGATGTCAAGTGTTTGCAGCTAAGGAAGATCCCAATTATTTGGCTTTGATGCACAGTCAAGAGAATCCTGCCAACTTTTATTAAATCCTTCCGTCTTTCTTTCAGGCACTATATTGAGCATCTTCTGAATGCTATTCTATGTTACAGATTTTAATCATCTTGATTAGATTATTGCTTCTGCTACAAAGCATAATATGGGTGTATATAATAAAACAGTAATAGCCATAGTCTTACAAATTTGTATAATATTTCACAGGTTTTGACCTTCTCTAATATATATCAGCAATTTGCTCATCAAAACAATGATGTAAGATAAAGGAGATGCTACTTTCTTTCAAGTAAGTGGACAAGGGATCAGAAAAATAAAGAAACTTACTCTCGAAGCCATGGATAATAGTGACATATAAAATTTAATGATCAGAGACTTCATGAGACTTTAGCATAGTAAGAGTAAAAATGAAAATCAAGATCAGATTTAAAAATAAGCAAGGCTGGCTTAAGAATGGCATCTACCAAGTGCATCATGAACGAATCTCGAGTGATTAGCAATGCTGACACCATTGCTATATAAGCAGGGAAGAATAAAAAAGCTTGTAAAAAAAAGTGGATTTTAGTAATACATAAGAACACTAAGAGAAGGGACTTTCAGCTTTCAGTTGTAGCTAAACTCTAGATCTCAAAAGGCATAAGTTCATCTAGCACTTCATAGTTAAGTGACATTCTGTATTCATTAAAAGATCCATAGATTTCATTATTTTCATTACTAGACACACTGACCAATTTCTTGACATCTTGACTAATTAACAAGAAAGGTGAGGTGTGTGTGTGTGTGTGTGTGTGTGTGTGAAAACGGAATATTCTAGGTCCTATTGTCAAAATATCAATAGCACTTTGAACTAGGGAAATATGTAACATTGAGATCATGTGTTATAAAATATATATATATATATATATATATATATATATATATATATATATAATGTATCTCAGTATTTCAGGAAACTTCTGTCTTCATCAGTCTGTGTCAGGGAATTAATTTTCAGTCATACATCCCTGCTGATACATCTGCAACCTGAGAAAGTCCAATTTCCTTCCTTCATATGTGTCTAATAGAGTATGAATAGTTCAAGTGTCTGAACAAAATCAGAGGCCAAGTCACAGACCCATTTCCTCAGTAACAAGGACAGTAACTTCAACCTGGTGTGGATAGAGGAGCTTGCATCTTCCTCTCCCCAGGAAAGGTTTTCACACCTGGATGAGGTGAAAATTGCAGTCAGAAAAGAAAGGCCCAGTGGAAATGGGATGGACTACAGAGCCCAGGATGACTTTCTGCCTACCCTTGCATCTCTGCAAACTGCTCCATGTTGCCAGGGGAGAACTCTGAGTTAATCTCTCTCTCCCCCTGGCAGAGCCCCAAGGTTACTAACAGGTGCAAAGGTGCAAAACTTCCATTTAGTAATTTAAAAGAAAGTAGAAAAGAGAGCAGATTGCAATTATAGACCACCCCAAATTCCCTCCCAGCAAACCAACCAAGAAAGGGGGAAGGAAACCTCATTTGAAGCATTTCTAATTACAGGCAGTGCACACTGAAGAGTCATCTTTAAAGTGGTTCCATTCTTTAAAAAAAAAAAAAAGTGGTTCCATTCTTAAGTCCTAAGTGAGCTTTGCTGTGTGCTCTGCTCAGGGCCCATATACTCTACAATAGTGAGCATGAAAATTGTTAGTGTGCTCTACTTATGAAAATTATCAAACAATGATATAGTCTACATCCTAAAAGTGACTATGTTTCCAGTATTCAGCATATCACCTCATGCCAGAAGTCATTCAGATCCTTCCAACTGGCTGTGTACCCAGGAGCAGAGAACTGGGTGTAGCTGTGGAGAGCTGTGTCATTCAACGTCAGGGCACTTTAAATTGCAGGAAACCCTGCCCTGACTCCTGTCTGAGCGCAACCAGGGCACACTGTGTTACTCAATTTCTGAAATAGCAAGACATGTGGAGGTCTAGAGGGGGCAATGATGATGAATGCAGAACTCTAACCTGCCTAGGTGAGTTCCAGGGTAGTCCTGAGTCCCTGGCCCCAGCACGGTCCTGAGTCCCTGGGCTACCTGGATCATCAGGTCATGTTGATAATGACTGTTAACCAATTTAGACACTCTTCTGTGGGACTCCAGCCACAAGTAGTTATGAAAAACCATTTGCCCCCTTTTGTCTGAGTAGTGCAAGTTTTCTCTTATACTGAGGTCCATTTGTAGTGTGCCTTCATCATCTGTGTAGGGGTATTTTCAAGGAAATCTGAGAGTGAAAATAAAAATAAAAAATAAGGAGTGAGCTGTGATACAGATGTGTCTCACTACTTTGGTGTCATCCTCAAGAGATGAGGCTTACACTAGAGCAGTGAATATCAGCCAGGAGGCACACCTTTGCTTGATAGATTTATTAGTCTGCACTTCATGGACTTGCTGTGGCAAAGCAAGTGGGGCATTAGGAACCATGAACACCAGGTATAAGGGATGATGGATCTCTTTCTGTCTTCTTCAGCAGGACCTGCAACAATCATATTATGGAAGGAAGCATATGTCTCCCACATGGCTTTCTATGACATGAAACACAGAAAAGAATAATGGTCTCTATCTTGTAGGAGGACATGCTCTATCCTGTATCACATATTGGTTGATTCTCCCAACACTTGAACAAAATATATTGACTATTATCCTATCTTGTAATTCATATATGTCAGAAGACGTTCCAATAATTTTCTATTTTTTTTTTACTATATTTGACACATAATGTTACATTAGTTTCAGGTGTACAATATGTGATTCCACAAGTTTATATGTTATGCTGTGCTCACCACAAGCATGGCTATCACTACACAATGCTGCCACAGTATCATTGATTATATCTCTCATGCTGTGCCTTTTATTCCTGTGACTTATTCATTCCATATTCTTTTTGCATGAAAGTGACAGAACCAAGACTTGTTCCATTCCACAACTCATTATCTTTAAAACCAGTAGGTTCCACTGCTCCCTAAATATCCATGGATGGTGCCCAGGAGATGATGGGGAGATCTTAGGACTGCCACTCATGCTCCCTCTTTAGACAGAACAGCTCTCCATGCCTTTCACTTGCCCACACACTTCTCTCTTCCTCTTTCTCTCTTTTGTTTATGTACTTGGTTCTTAGCATAAGATTTTGTTAGAAGAAGGAGGCATGTAGGTAAATACATATATATATATATATATATATATATATATATATATATATATAAAATAGAATAGAATAAAGTAGTTTGAAAGCCTCTGCAGTGCTTTAACAATGAAAGAAACATCTCTGCACATTTCCAACATCAATTTATAGTTTGCTAAATACATAATTATGCTAAGTTAGAAAACTACAGAGAGTTATTTCTATCAACTGAGTTTAGCCATTGTTACTTAATCTTTATTGCCTTTATGTACAGTTCTCAGAGCCCCTTCAGGGATTGTTAAATATAGGTTTTAGGGCAGGGAGGGTACAATGTGCAATTACCATCAAATTCAGGTGCCCACATGGCAAGAAGAGTAATATGAACCCTCCAGTAGCACCCCTTCACACACAAACAAATGTATTTCCCACCAGATACTGCCTAAATAAGCCTCCATATACTCTGCATGTGTGAACTGTGAGGATTAAAGAACTTTCGACATAATAAAACACCAAGGGCTGGTGGGAGTTCCCAGCCTAGGTGGGACAGCAGCACAGAAGCACAAGCCCCCTTTAGGAGGTGATATGATAAGCTGTGCAGGGTACCAGTGATGGGGAGTAGGGGAGAGAAGATCGCTGTGGTCTGGAAAAGATGGGTTCAGTGCCTCCCAGTCATGAATGACCAGAGAAGAGGGTGATGCTCTTACCAAAGGTAGGGTAGGAAAGAGCTTGTCAAGCGCCTGGATCAGGAATCCAAGGATGCAGGGATTTCTCAGTCCCCATTCCTATAGTAATATAGCAGATCTCCAAGGAATGCCATTCAGTGGTCCCAGGAAGCAGTATCAGCAACATATCTTAGATACATCAGATGCTCCCTATTTCCCAGGGCATATTCCAGGCCCTTACCATGTGCTCATTCATTTAATCTTCACAACAACCTGCTAAGGTAAAGTGTTCATCACTGGCACCATTTTACAGATGAGAAAACTGAGGCACAGGGAGGTTCGGTAACTTGCCCAAGATCACTGTGTTGACTGCACTGCATTAGTCAGCAAGGACGAGTTTATTTGAAGTTCTGTGGACATTCAGATTCATAAATCAAAACAAACTCAGGGTTCTATTCCTTAAGTTCTTCACTGTGGGAGCTCCAATGAAAACTTTTCATGAAGATGTAAAGGGGTTTGTGAGGCAGAGGGAGAAGGTGTACATGTTATTGGAATCTATAGAAAATGTTCTCTAATGCAGGGGAGAAGGTGGCTTGCCCAGATCCTTTAGGTTCTCAACACAATACACAAACCAGGAAAACCCAAGGCACCAGATCATGCACTTTAAGCACAACCCAAGGAGAGTTTAACAAAAGATTTGGGGATAAGTTTTCTCATTCCCAGGGAGCACTCACTCTATAAAAGAACAAATCAGATGGGGATTTACTAGGTTACTACCATGAAT
The DNA here is from genome assembly GCA_003697995.1 of Taxidea taxus jeffersonii. NCBI lineage: Eukaryota > Metazoa > Chordata > Mammalia > Carnivora > Mustelidae > Taxidea > Taxidea taxus. Next base: position 6,259 of record ML109218.1, read on the forward strand.
TAAACTTACTGTGAAGCAGGGTACCTTCCAGAGTCTTCTGCCACACTACGGGTAGACTTTCTCTGTCCAGTTCTTCTAGCCTAGCTCCTGGGGAGGGTTAGCTCACCCAAAATCATATACACTCACACACACACAGGATGGGAGAAGGATTTCAACCAACGCAAACACAGAACTCAACATGAAGTGCTTGGAAATGATAATGTGGGACTAACCTTAATGATGTGGGAAAGAGAGGCAGAAGAAAAATTATTAAATTTCCTTACCCACTGACAAGCCCTTGAAACAGGCAGGGTGACATTCCTCTAGGGACTCAACTACCTCCACCTTAAGGCTTTGCTAAGGGCAAAGGGCAATCCTACCCTGACTGACCCCTGCCCCCAACCAGGATCCTGTAAGTTTACTTTAACAATTCCTTTGGAAACTTCCTTTATCTCTAAACCCTCCATGATAGTGTTGACAATCATTCCCAAGCATATGGCCCACTGATATATATCAAAAGGGTCTCATGACAAAGGTTTTACTACCAGTAATGAATAACCTTTTTCCCAACAATAGCTAGCCCCTCAAGGTCCTGGAAACCTTGTTTCCAAAATTCCTTAGAGACTTAACACCATCCCTGACCCCCTCCCAACTTGCAAGTATATAATGGACCATTCCTCACAGCCCCGGGACAGCAGCTCTTTCTGCCCACAGGTCCTGTCCCGTGATTTAATAAACCACCATTTTACACCAAAGATGTCTGAAGATTTCTTTCTTGGTCATCTACTCCAGACCTCACCCCACTGAACCTCACTTATATTCTAAAGCTTCGTCATTACCAAACACCAGTAGCCAGTTTCCGAAAAAAGCACTTTGATGTGTGAAGTTTGCAATGCTACTTTAACTGCATTTATAACCCTACCTTTCCAACATACAATCCTCTCTCCCCTGCCCTAGTAAAAAAGAGAGATATGCAAATTTGGCAGCAAATTAATTAAAGTTCATTTCATTTTTGTAATTATTTTGTGCCTGTTGATGTTGTTGGCTCTTTTATACAAAATAGAAAGTGTTTATCCATCCAGTCACTCTTTCAATTTATGACCATATTTTTACTTTTGCAGAACTTTCAACTTATTGGAAAATAAAGCATTGGCAGATAAAATATTCAGAGTATTGTTAAATAAATTTTATTAAATTGACTTCTTTCCTTGCCAAACACCTTGTTCCTTTTGAACAAGCTGAGCAATTTGTAAGAGAACATCTGCCTCTTGACCTCTGTGTGTTATTCCCACTGAGGTACCAGTCACACAATGAGCAGAAAAATACAGATACAAATCTGTTAATCTTACCATATGAGTTGGCTATAAGAGCCGGTTACTAGCTTGTAGAACTACAAGAAAGAGTATCAGAAAAGAGGAGAAATGTGTAGAGAGTATCCTTTTTAGATAAGTGCCTGATAATATGATTTTCTTTGCAGGACTTGTGGGGAATTGAGACATTAAAAAAATAAAAACATGTATCTTACACTCAAGGAGCTTGTGAGTTCAACAGGTATGCGTGTAACAACATTAAATTTCAGACAGTGGCAAGCCTATTGTGTGTTTACTTAAAATTGTTTTCATTCCATCATATCTATTTTATTTCCATCATGTCTATATCTGTGTTCTCCAAAGTGTATATTAAGGACAGTGCCTGATCTTACATATTTTTGTATCCTCCATGACCTGATCATAGTAGGTCCTCAAATTTTTTTCATAAAATGAAACAGAATCTGTCTCTTCATAAGTATGATTCTCTATAAGAGAAACTTGAAGGGCTATCTGTTACTATTACAGTCTGAACAAGATCAGGAATTGCAAATATATGATACATCATTTCTACTTAAGGGTAATACAAGTAGATGTGCTTTTTTCCTCATTTTTCAGAGGAAAAAAAACATGCTTATCCTAAATTGATTTGTCATTCAAATACCAACCAACCAGCTTGTTTTCTTTTTTGTGAATGTACTATTGTATAAAGACATTGTAAAAAGACATGATCCCAGGCTCAAATATTGGTCATACAGAGATGAATTAGACGTAGTTGCCAGCCTCATTCTATTTGAAAAGACAAGCCTAAAATATGTCAACAGATAATTAGCTATAAAGATCATGGGAGATCAGTGTGAAAATAGAAGACAGAAATGTAAAAACCACCGGGGAGAAGGGGTTCCTGGGACTTGAGGTACCCTAGTACCAACCCCTGATCTCAGCAGCTGGAGCCAAAAGTCAGGGAAAAAAGGAACATGAGTCTTCTGGTCCAAGAGAAATCAATGGCTACTTGAAAACTCTTTTTCTTTCTTCCTTTTTAAATTTTTTTTTAAACAAACTATTAATGGCAGTTGTGGAAAACAGAATAGTCTGTGTTAGTTTGTCACTGACAGGAGTTACTAATTAGAGCAATTAGTTTCACAGTGCTAATGTATGCCGTAATAATTCTTACTAAAGAATAAACGCAATAAAAAATATTTTCTGAATCTCAGCAACACCCAGATTCTGTTTGTATAGGTAAATGATTAAATAAGCTATAAAAACATGTATGTCCAACAAATTTGGTACTAGACATGATCAGAAAATGATACAATAACCTTCCCTACATGTGAATTATCTCTTCTATTTCATATCACTTAATCACTGACAGTGACCAAACGTATTACTATGTGGGTCGATTGTTGTATCTCAGGATAATCATCTATTATTTGGGGCTACTAATAGCCTAGTTAATAAGACCTACGGGAATATTGTATTAAGAGGATGAACAAACCACAACCATGGTTACTCTGGTTCAAATTAAAATGCTGTTTTGTTGTTGTTGTTGTTGTTTGTCATTATGTGTGTTGAATATTGTGTCTTTACCTAAGGGATTATGTGAGGTTTGTAATATTTATAAAGAGAACAGCTACTCATCTCAGGGCCATTTCAAGAGTATGTATTATTTATTTGCCGATCTACCCCCTCCAATGTTCAATATCTTTTAAGAACTGTGATTAATAAAACATTCCAATTTGAACAGTGTGGGTTCTATTCTCAAGACATGGTTATTCAGCCCATTTCTATGCAGACATCACCAGGGAGAGTACTTATCACCAAAAAAATAATGCATAATCAACATCAGATATTTTGAATTAATGATTTTAGGGAGGAGGTTCATTAAACTCTTTGCTTCATCCCTAAGTGGGACTTCTCAATTAAGTATGAAGAGATTGGGAAAGAGAAGGGACGTGCACATTAAAAAATGGTGTGTCAAGTTCAGTTAAAGCTGTGCTAAAGTCTTTCATTCAAGATCTGTCAAGAAATCATTATCTTTTCTTTTTCTTTTTTCTAAGTTTTTTTTATAACTGAGGTTTAATGTATTATTAATAGAAGAAGAGGGATAAGGAACACCAGACCATTATTGTGAAGTGCACCAGCAGTTTTAGGTTTGGGTACAAGCACTAAGAGGTATTTCTTCCATCTTTAATAAACGTAGGTGATGGAGGATTGGGTCTGTGCTTATGCGAGCAAGGCAAAGCAGGTGAGAGGCATTGCCCTGCATGGCAATGTATCCTTAGAGCAATTTACTGGGTCCTCATATCACAAGGTCCATGGTACCGAATCTATAAAAATATTTAGTGTTGCTATGTTTCAGGCATCAAATAGCATTTTACATTCTGTTTAAGGATGGAACTGAAATGAAGCAAGAGAATCCATCAGCAAGTGATTATCAAACACATACCTTGTGTCCTCTACTGTTCTGCTTCAGAAAAGATGAAATGAACCCTGTCCTCAAGACCACTGCCATCTGGTTGGATAACAACAGTGATGTTGAAGTCATCAGTCTTGTCAGAGATTAAAGCTCAAGATAAAACAAAACAAACCAAAAAAAACCCCAGAAAACAAAAACAAAAAACAAAACCAAACTCTTGGTGCATCTGGGTGGCCCAGCTGGTTAAGCATCTACCTTTGACTCACGTCATGATCTCAGGGTCCTGGGATGGAGCCCATGTCAGGCTCCCTGCTCAGTGGGGAGTCTGCTTCTTCCCCTTCCTCTGCCCTTCCTCCCTTGTGCTCTCTTTCTCTCTCTCATAAATAAAATGTTAACAAAACAAAACAAAACAAAAAACTCTTGCTTTCCTTCTTCGCTGACCTCAAAAGCTCTTTGTGGATATGCTGAGGCTGGGATAAGAGCCCCTTTCTCCTCCACCCAACTCTTACTGAATAGAATCTTAAAAGAATTTGGATTCCTTTTATCCAGTTACCCAAAAAATGCTTAAATGATTATTTTTTCTAGTTCATCAATATCAAATTCCTTTAACCTGCCTCTATTTACATATTCCTCTGTTCTGAATATTGAACAAAGGAAGCCCTCAGGTATTTTGTAGCCAAATGTTTTATCTAAAAACGCTACCATAATAATAGTTTTTTTAAATGTAAGGATTTAAGATTTGCAAGAAGCATTTTAAAAGTGTTTTCCATGAATATATCATTGTATATACATAATGGCATGAATTACTGTAAGTAATACATGTTGTTATTATAATAATTTTGATATATGAATATGATGAGTACCTTGACCAAGTTCTCATTGCCACCCAATAGTGGAGGCAGGGCTCAGACCCAATGCTCAGCCCCACCGCTCTGCTTCTCTAATGGCCTAGCAGCTGTTTTGCAGATTCCCTTGAAATACTCAAATAGAAACTCGGTTAAAAATAACTTTCTTTGTTCAGCCATTTTGGAAAACAGTATAGAGACTCCTCAAAAAATTAAACATATAACTGTCATGTGCTCCATCAATCCCACTTCTCCAATCCCAAGGATATGAAACTAGAATATCAAAGATATCTCTGTACCCCCATATTTATTGCAGCACTATTCACAACAACCATGATTGAAGACAACTTAAATGCCCACTAGGGGTTGAATGGATAAAAGAAGCTACACATACAATGGAATATTACTCAGCCATAAGAAAGAAGGAAATCCTACCATTTGCAACAATGTAGATACACCTTGATTATGCTAAGTGAAATAAACTGGACAGAGAGCAGAGATGTGGTTGCTAGAGGCTGGGGGAGAGGGGAATTAGGGAGAGGCTAGTTAAAGGGTCCAAACTGTCACCTATAAGATGAATAAGGTCAGAGGAGATAGTGTATAACCTGGTGACTATAGTTGATAACACTGTATTGCATAATTGACATTTTAGGAGGCTAGAACTTAAATGTTCTTTTTTTAAGATTTTATTTATTTAATGACACAAGGAGAGAGAGAGAGAGAGAATGAGGGATCACAAGTAGGCAGAGTGGCAGGCAAAGAGAGAGGGAAACAGGCTCCCCGCCGAGCAGACAGCCTGATGCTGGGCTCGATCCCAGGACCCTGAGATCACAACCTGAGCTGAAGGCAGAGGCCGAACCCACTGAGCCATCCAGGCGCCCCAAACTTAAATGTTCTTAGGAAAAAAAAAAAAAGATAAATATGTGAGGTGATGAGTGTGTGAGGAAACTTTTCACAATGTTTATGTATGTCAACTCATCATGATGTGCATTTTAAGTATCTTACAATTTTATATGTCAATTCTACCTCAGAAAGGCTGAAAAACTACTGTTGCATCTTTACCATAAGAAACAAACAAATAAATGCTACTTACTGACAAAATTAAATATTCAATATAGACATATTTTACACACAAAAGTCTGCCAGATTGTTGCAGATGCTATATCATAGCTTCTATAAAAGGGAACTGGCCCTGAGGCAAAGTTAGCACTAACAATTTTATCTAGTTTTTATTATTTTAGAGATGGTCCTCCTCAGCATCCATTTTGCAAAATGACTTTAATTCAAAAATTCAACTTATTTCCTGCATTCAGCCAGAGAGTATCTTCTCTGGTCCTGAGGATTTAACACAGGATGGTGAACAAGAACATCAGGTTCTGGCCAAAATGAATGTGGCTGGAGAGCTGTGTTGAAATCAATCACAGGCACAGCTGGGACTCCTTGGAGCTGTCAGGGAGTAGAATGGAGTCTGTGTTGCTTTGGAGAGCTTCTGACCTGGAGGCCAGGACCCAGCAGCATGAGTCTGTTCGGGCTAACCCACAGCAGAGTGGTTTGATCCTTAGTCACCCCAGCACTCCTAGAGAAGGTCTTGATCACTATCACTGAATAAGGCTACACTGGCATGAGATCTAATGTAAAGCATGCACATAAATGTCTATCAATCTTTCCCACTTGGTCAAGTTTGCATCACCCTGTCACCAGGACACAGGAATGACACTGGACAGGAGGGAGACTATCTGCCTACGCCTTCACATGAGAGGTTCTCTTGCTTTCGCTGGTTTTGTCTGTTCAGCCAGCATTTCTGGCCTGCCAGGGAACATGGCCCATATGGCACAGGGGGATTATGTGAGCAGAACAGGCAGAAGAAAAACATCCACGTCTACGACTTTAGATTGCTTTTGTTTTCAGTTAACGAGATTCAAAATAAAACAAATGCAAATTTCCAGTGTTCTTTTCCCATAAGACACTGAAGAGTCTCAAAGTAGGTGGGAACCCAAGTCAAGATCTACAGACCATGCTGCAGCCTTGAGTTATTATTATTATTTTTTTTACCCAAGGCTAATTCTATTAATGAGATGTTTTCAAGAAGATATTATGTCTTCTATATCTTTTCTTCCCAAGTTCCTAGGAAATGTGCCCGCTAACTCTGGTTACTGCTCCTACTTAATTTACTTCTGAGGCAAAATTCCAGGCAAATTAACTTCTGAGTCTCTGGAATATATTAAAAAGATGCATCCATTCATTCATCAAGTATCTGAAAATCAGCTGCAGGTTGGCCAAGACCAGTTTCAGATTCTTCCCCCACCATCTTTGTCCTAGAGAAGCAGGAGTGGCTAGAAAAAAAAACAGTTAAAAAACCAGACGATTTCTGGAAACCATGCATCTTTCTTTTGAACTTTTCTATACAACTCCATAATAATATCCTCTTGGACTAAAAGCTAAATCATTTTCTTATTTACAAAGACAGTTTTACTAGGAAAAAGAGCAATAGATTATAATACTCTAGAATCTATAATAACAAATGCCAAGTCTTGGTGTATATGTGTGATTGCACTTTACACTTGAGACAGGACTGTTGCCTTGTGTAGACAGTAAATGGGATTTGGGGGTGTTTTTAGGAGGGCAGACAGATCTGAGTGTTGGGGAGAATAATCAATATCATTGGGAATATGTAGTCTTGATGGGGATGGACTATAAGACCCTCAGCTGACGGACCCAGGAAAGGCTGAATTTCAAGTCAAACTTCAGAAACTTTGCTAAGCCCACTCCATACAGGCTTGCCTGTTTCCTATTGTTTTCCTACACTCAACACTATCTTTCTAGGCTCCACTTGGTGTGACATTTTCACACCAAAACCTTCCCTGACCTTAATGTAGAAGAGGGTTTCCTTTTTGAATTCCCAGGGTATTGTGTTTATACCCCCTTATAGCCTTTATCATATGTAAATATTTATAGGAATCTGTCCCTGGCTCTACTGATAGTAAATTATTTGATGGCAGGAACTGTTTTATATTTCCCCCAACTATCAAGCATATAACTTTGTCCATTGCATATGCTCAAACAACACTTGCCAGATAAATAAATGATCTGAGAGGTTCAACTTATTTCAGTAAAAATTAATAAGCATGGAGTACCTAATTTCAAGACCAAATCTGCAGTTACAGAGAAATCAGTTTCACAGAGGCAAAGATCTCAACCATATTACTTCTTTAAATAAGATTTCACTTTAAAAGAAGAACAAGTGGCACTCCATTTAGCATTACAAGTCCCACCTAACAAAGACTAAGTCACAAGATATTGAAAATTATGGTGAAAGCCTAATCTAAGAGGTTATTCATTTTCACTGAACAGGCTCAAGAAAATACAAAATTACTGTACATAAGGTTGTTTGATTTAGTGTTGGGGGTGAGCAAGATGAAAAAAAAAAAA
>ML109218.1:14634-44957 GCA_003697995.1 Taxidea taxus jeffersonii
AAAAAAAAAAAATATGACTACCAGGTTTCTAGCTGGGAACCGGGGTGAATAATTCCCATGCTGAGAATCTTGGAAAGTATCATTCACTGGGTCAAGGAACATAAGAATAAAATCATTTTGGGGGGTAGATGGTAAGTTAAATTTAAGATATGTTAATCTTAAAGTTCTTAGGAAATATCCAGTTAGAGATGTTTACTAGAAACTCTGTATGCAAGTCTGAAGCTCAGAAGACATGACTTGAAATGCTGATATTGGTGTCATCACCATGTAGGTGGTAGTTGAAATCACAAGAGTGGATGAAATCCCTGGGAAGTTTACAGGGTGTAGATCTGTGGGTTGTAGACTAAACCCTTGGGATGTTAGCACTTTAAGGCTTGGGCAAGAAAACAGGTGCCGATGACAAAGGGAATGATCAAGAACATTAAATAATTTAGTTGGGTAAAGCAGTCATTGCATTTACTAATTAGAGAGTCACTGAGGTCTTAGCCAAGGGGCAGTACGAGTGGAATGATGAAGCAAGAAACCAATTGTTTTGGGTTGTTAAATAAAGGTGAGGTGAACAAATGAAAACAGCAAATGGTATACTAAGAAGACTATCAAGAACACACAAGTGATACTGAAAAACTTGGAGAGGAAGAGGTTACAGAGAGAATAGCCTGGGCAGCAGTGACAGTGATGTTGGTTGTGCCTTCCAGTTGACAAGGCTTAGTGTGTTGGTGGTATAAACTGTAACATTTAGTGCCCATTATGGTGTCTGGTGTTGGTATCCTCATATATCAGGTCTTCAGGTGATCTGAGCATGGTCTTGGTTTTATATCCTTGATCTTGGCTATCCACTCACTTGTCTTTACTGCTTAAATCATCCAGAGTCAGTTTCTTTTGTTTGCAAATGAGTATGCCTACAGATGGTTTGGTCTTCAGCATCTAGACCAATGGAAGATAAATGAGTGATAAATTTAGGATTTGAGAAGTCCAGATTCAAACTCAGATATCTAAGTAACCCTAAAAGTAAATATGTGTTCTTGTCAGTCTGGTTTCTTTCATTCATTCATTTCATGGCTTTTCAACTACCTGAGTAAGCAACCAAATAATGAACTAACCAACCAAATACAGTTATCAACAGTTTATTGATCCTTTTCTTGCTCAGTGATGTGAGGAATGTGGGGGAGTAACATATTAAAGCTCCCATAATCCAGGAATTCATAGGATAGCAATGTAGTCCAGTGAAAACAGTGAGAATAAAGTGTCAGTTGCAGTATAAATACTCAGCATGGGCCTTCCCACGGCAGTAAGCATTTCAGGGCTTCATGTCCACTCATTTCCCTAGGAGCGCTTCAGGATTCAGGATTTTGAAAAAGCTAAAGCCACTATTTCTTGACCCCTCTCCCATGCAACTCAGGGGGAATAGAACAGCAACTAAAGTCTCACAGCAACTAAAGTCTCAAAGAAACTTAGTTGGGGACCCTATTATTATAGGGTCTCCAGATGCCACATGGGTAGCTTCAGAAAAGCCCCTTACCTTCCTAGCACTGACCCCAACATTAAGACTTTTCAACTAACTAAAATGTCTCAACATAATTACTGAGAACTTTCAGAACACTAGTTCTGCTATATTTTCAGTGATGTCTAATAGACTGATTACATACTCCCAACAATGATATGCTCACACTTATTTGATAAGAATAATCTAGACAATGTGATGGTAGCAAACAATGTATAACATCTTAGTGACAGCAGAATAGTTTATTTCTCTCTCTTAAAATCTGCTGCAAGCTAAGATGACTCTTCTCCATCCAGTGACCCACATTATTATATTTTTGATACTCTCCATTTCAACATCTGGCCTTCAAGATTTCCAGAGTAGAGGGAAGAGAACAAGAGTAGAAGGATGAGACAAGGCTACACATTGTCTCATAAAAGCCTTGGCTTAAAAGTGACACATTATGGGGCACCTAGATGGCTCAGTGGGTTAAAGCCTCTGCCTTCGGCTCCAGTCATGATCCCAGGGTCCTGGGATTGAGCCCCACATCAGGCTCTCTGCTCAAGAGGGAGCCTGCTTCCTCCTCTCTCTCTCTCTCTCTCTCTCTCTCTCTCTGCCTGCCTCTCTGCCTACTTGTGATCTCTATCTGTCAAATAAATAAATAAAATCTTAAAAAAAGTGATACATTTCACTTCTGCTTGTGTTTTATTGGATAAAACTAGTCATTTGTCCCTGCTAACTGCAAAGGGGCCTGGGAAATATGGAGGAGCTCATGAAATATTGGATTTACCTTACTGCCTTTTCCATAGCATTTGGGGGGGGCATGTGGGGGGGCTAAGACTTAAAAAGGTTAGAAAAGATAGATCAGCATTTATTTGCACATGCATTCAACTATTCATCCATTCGTTTTGTAAGTACTAAATACCTGATTATGTATGGGATGCTAAAGATAAAAATAGTTGATAGGTCTCAAGCTGTTTAATGTCTAGTATATGATTGAAATGATATAGAGACAAGAGACTGATCTGTCATCTATTTATTATATAATCTTAGGGAGTAGTAAAACAACAGCTGCTTGATAAATGCTTCTCTAATTATACCCCCTTCAGATTCTTGCTCAAATATTCCCTTCTCCATGAAGTATCTCTGATCATCCTCTTTACTACTGCACAGGACTCAAGCATTCCTTCTATTTGTTGTAAGTTGGTCTTCTGCAGAGCACTTATTACAATATATGCTACTTATTTGTCTATCATCTCTTTCCCCACAATACACTGTACACTCAAAGAGGGCAAAGATCTTTGTTTTTGATAAAGGGCTCTTCCAAAGCTTCCACAATAGTACCTAGAATACAGTAGACTCAATATAAATTTATTGAATTATATGACTGAAAAAAATGATCAAAGCATAAAGAAGTAGAACTGGTGAGTGATGAGATTTTAGGTGAGAGCATTACTTTGAAAGGCACAGAGGACCAGGGAAGGTTTGATGGTAAACTGGGTAGCAGATGGGCAGGTGTGCATAGAGGTTTTCCAGGAAGAGCCCATGATACATGGTGTCACCATCAAGATGAGCGAGTAAGTGATTGGCTGAGAGCTGGGTGAATAAATGTGGGCAGAGGAAAATTACTCCAGACCCTCAGTGACTACATGCTTTGCCTATGAGCTCTGAAGTGTGATGCGGAAGTCTTGTATTAGAGTCAGTCATAAAGTGTCAAGAGATTCCTTATGATAGTGGGATAGTGGAATGCTGGAAAGATGTGTGCTGCAGACAAGTGTTGCCGAAACTCATCAGAGTGCGTAAACTCGGGGTTGGGAGGCAGGTTACAGAGGTGGTAGCTGTTATTTTTGTTTATTTCTATGCTTTTGAGAGAATTCAGCTGAATAAGTGAAGCAGAACAAGAACACACTAATAGGTTGGCTGGAAATGATAGAAACCTAAGTATCCCTCAAGGGCCAGCACAAATATCTCCTCCTTTCCTGAACATTTCATTCTCTCTCTCAGGCATGTGCAGCATCCTCTGTACATTTCTATTTGGGGTATAGGTGAATTTGCCAAAAGTGATGAACTGAATGCCCAGTGTGAAAAGTGAATGATTTGTCGAAAATAAAAATATGCTGACTGTAATCTGTGATAGGAATGAACAGTAGTGCTCATGAGTTTTTAACAAATTGTCCTGCTTTTTGTGACCCAGTCCCTAGAACAAACTTGGTAATCGATAAAGAGCTCACCAGCTGAAATTTGAATCTCAAATTTGTTGGCAAAAATATCTTTACCACTGCCTTCTTTGAAAGTCATCTTCCTAAATCAGAAGCCTTAGCAGCAGAATTCCATAAGATGGTAACATACAGGGGCACCTGGGTGGCTCAGTGGGTTAAAGCCTCTGCCTTTGGCTCAGGTCATGATCCCAGGGTCCTGGGATCGAGCCCTGCATCGGGCTCTCTGCTCAGCGGAGAGCCTGCTTCCTCCTCTCTCTCTGCCTGCCTCTCTGCCTACTTGTGATCTCTGTCTGTCAAATAAATAAAAATTTAAAAAAAAATTAAAAAAAAAAAAGATGGTAACATACATTGAAAAGCACCAAGTGGTATGTTCATTTTTCGTTTCTGATTTATTTGTTCATGGACAGTAGATATGCAATAACTGGTTTTATTTTTACACTAGAATTCTGTGCCCTTTGTGTAAGATGTAGAAGTTAATTGGCAGCTAACTCACTTTGATGACAACTTTGGTGTGCTTGAGGGACATATTTTTGTAAATTGCCACATTTTTGATAGATTTTACCATGACTGGTTTACTTATAGATTGTTATTACGCTCCAGTAGGATTCACTGCCTCTGCTCTTCACAGATGATGGGGTAGAAACTCATGCTCTCTTACTTCTTAGCAACAATGATAATAACAATGTAGATGCAGTGTGTGTTTTCATAGCACAGCAAAGAAAGAAGAAACCCAAGAGAGCCCACACAGCCATCGGAGCATTTACTGTGAAACTAGAACAAAGTACTATAATTTCAAAGACGCTGTTAAAGGCATCTTGCCTTAGAGAGAAGCACTGAAGAACACATCCATTAGACATGAACTTTTGTTAGATCTGGGGGCAGGCTTCTCTCTGACAGAGGTCAATAATGTTGTTTTCAGGCTGTTTTCTGCCTGAAAGCAGTTACCACAGGTTTGCTAAATCCCAAGGAACTATACTCCCAGTGGTTACATGGATCCCGATTCTGAAAGAACAGAGGACTAGCTCTCATTTCCAATTTCATGCTTACTGGAGATTTAGAAGGATATTCCCCTTCCCTCTTGGAGCCTCTGTTTTCTCATCTTTACAAAAAGAGATTTATGATAATGTGAACTTCGGGCTTCCAATCAAATTCCTCTTTGATGATGATGACGTCTCAGGTAGCCTGTGTGATGAGGAAGGGGATGCTGGAAAAGTATGATATTTCAAGATGTGAACGGTACAGTATGGGGCAATTTGGTCTTGCTCAGAAATGTGTGCAACCCTAATCATGCAGGGCATTCTAACTTCATAAGAGGAGATAGTAGGGTTGGCAGAACTGAAGAACAAGGAATTGAAGAACAAGGATTGGCTCCTTGTTCTTAGCCTCCCTTGTGCAGAAAGTAACCCTGGACAGGTGGTCTTTCGATTTACAGTAACTCCTTATTTAGCAATTACTGTCAAAGAGTAAACTGTCATTACAATAAATAGCATTTTCACCATTAAAGTTCACTCTATAAAGCTTAATTAAGGAACAGTTATTTTATTTGAAAATTCTAACCAACAAGTAAATCGCCCATCTATCTGCCTTCTTAAGAAAGGACAAAAGACATGGTGTAATCTTTCACAGTAAACAGTGGTCCTTATTATGATAATCCATCACCATAATGGGGTGGTGATATAGTGGGGTGGTGCTATAGTCACCAGTCATCCCACCCCTGTACCAGGTATTCCTATTCCGGGATCCATCAAGGCAAAGACCCAAGGAACCCATCTGTGCTCCCCAATTTGTTGATAAGTTCATAGTGTATCTATGCTTATATATATGTGCATAAGAAAGAATTCCACATTTTCCTTAGACTGTCCAAGATGTCCACATCCAAATTGTTACATGGAACTATGCTAAGAAGCCCACATGGCAATATTCATATGACTGAAGACATGCTTTTAACAAATGCTGTCACCTTCATCACCTAGCACTGTGTGGCCCCAAAATGCATGGAAAATAGACTGTATTTTAAAAACACAGGTACTTGGAACTACTCTAGCAGTGCTCTTCTTTAGCGACTGAAAGGATTTTTCTGATAAACAGAAAAACTGAATTGCATGCTGGTTCACTAACAAAAATCCACATGTTAACTTTTTGAGTTCTTATTTCTCCTTTAAAATCCCCTGGCATTTCCCATGCTGTGTATTGTTGCTTTGGATATCATTAGTTACCTTTATTATCCATCCTTTCAAGTAACCTAAACTGTATATATACTTCCTTAGATTGAGGCACAATGTAATATCTGGATGTGATATTTGAGGCTTCAAATATCAATTACATTGTAACTAAAAAGAATACAAGCAATTAGCAATGTAAAATGCAAAAGTAATTAATAACCATAAGCATGTGTCAGACCCATAAAAGGCCAGTCCCCACCCTTAGTCACTCTTACCACCTGCCAGATCCTCAATCTCGGTTATTATATTCTTCTAAATTCCAAAACTGCAAACATGGCACTTACTTACAGTATGATTTATTACACCAAACCCAGGCTCTGCTGAGCCCCTCTGGTTCATTATTAATAAGGTACCTGTGAGGTCACCATCAAATCTCAACAAGATACAAGTTTCCAGAGTGCTAGCAATGAAAGAAAATCTTGGCTGATAGAAAGAAGAATTCTCTTCCAGATTTGAGCCCAGGGCATTTGGCAAAATTAAACAAAAAAATGTACATCAGCAGTTTTGTGTGTGGAGTATCATGTTTTGCAATTTTTAAAACCCAGATGAAAAATTATATTGCTGAGTATGAGAACCATTTAGATAATCAGCTACCTGCTTTCCAGTGAGACATCAGGAGTTCATTCTTGTTATGAAGAACAAATGTGGTTGTAAATTAATGGAATCCTTTTCCTTGGAACTGGGAGAAGTTAGAAAAGATTGGAAACTGAGTATCTACCTGGAGTTAAGGAAGGACGTAGATTACTGGGAAGATGCAAGTCATTGCAATGTTTTAAACAAAGGAATGGGCAATTTAAGTGATGACCTAGTAATGTGTGGCTGAATTTCAAGAAATACATCTAGCTTAAAATTATACTGAATTTATTTAGCAACTATATGGGGTCCAGTATTGTGTTTTTAATAAGGGGAAATCTTATCCACAGATGTTGCTGTCCATAAGTTTACGGTCCATTTGGAAAAATCAAACAGATTATTTAGGAAGCATAATTAATTATTGGGCTACATCTCACGTTATCTGAGGAGGGTAGGTACATTCAGGGCAGGTTTTCTGGGCAATATGAGGCTTGAACTCTACCTGGAGATTAAGCATTAGGGGACAAGGGAGGTGAGTAAACAAAGGGCAGGAATGGCAGTGAAGAAGTTGAGAATGGAAAGGAGAGAGAACTGTAAAAGCAAAATACTTCCAATTCAAAGGAAATATCTGTGAGTTATTTGAAGTTATGGACTATGATTAATACATGAGCTGTGAAATCCTGCTCAATGACTGGTACAAAGTGAGGCTAAATATACATGATGAATGGACAGATTGGTGGATAAATGATTGAATGAAAGGAGCTGGACTTCTTTTATCTTAATTTATCTACCACGTCACCCCTTCCTTAGATGTCCACTGTGATGTGAGTGTGACTTCCCAATCTATGATTTGCTATCAAGTACCATGTCCTAAACCCCAGCAAATCTGAGATTAAATTCTAGTGCTTCTGCTTACCAGCTGGGTAACCTTATGTCATTCATTCATTCATTCATTCATGCATTCATTCATTTATAAGAGAGAGAGAGTGAGTGGGAAGGGAAGGATGGGGAAAATATCTCAAGCAGACCCCATGCTGACCACTGAGCCTGACCTGAGGACCCTGAGCTCATGACCTGAGCCAAAACCAAGAGTCAGATGCTTAATCAACTGAACCACCCAGGTGCCCTCTCCGGTAATTCATTATAACTCTAAGCCTCATTTTTTTCTGATCTCTAAAACAGAGAAAATACCATTCATCTTTCATTTTCTATTAGGAAGACTGAATAAAACAATTGGTAAAGTACTCACTCCAGTGCTTGAGACATTATAATTTGATATTAAATTTAGGTATATTAGGAAGAAAACACTACTTGGAAAAAAATGAAATATCTATCCACAGTGAGTTTTATTAACAAATGTAAATTATTTTGAATTACAGATTCTTGTTTATGGGAATAACTGATTTTTGATTCTGAGATATGCAGGAGGACCAGTTCTGCATTGTAAGCTCCTGAGATACCAGCCATCACGGTCGAAACACATGGGACAAAGGGGAACACAATCTAAGTATACTTTCTTAAGTATTCTCCCTTCTTCCTACACCTCTTTTTAGCAAACAAATGCCCTGCTGTTTTCTGGAATTGTTGGCTTTATCTCTGGAAATAATATGCAGCATGAAAGCTATTTGAGTCAGAGAGTCAGATATCTACTTATATTAGAGAAGAAGAGCTTTGCTGAATCTGGAGCATTTCACTTAACTGAAAAATAGGAATGATCTAGATTCATTGGCAAGCACATTGGCTGAGAGAGTTTCTTAAGAGTATTATTTTATGCCTGGAGTTAATTGTGTACAATTCCCACACTTCACTGGCTTATTAACTCCTGAAAGCAAGATGCTATTTCTTATTTACCTTAGTAACACCACATCACTGAAATGATGGCTTTTGAGGTCAAGCAAACTCTTCTCTCCTCCTCCCCTTCCACTCTTTCAGTCTTGCCACTTTCCTTTCTTTTCACTTCACTATGTATGGAGTCATGCTTCACCATACCACTGTTCGGTTTACTGAAATCTTTGGATATATTTACTGTCTTTCCAGATAAAAAGAATGAGGGCTTCTGGGTCTGTACAGAAGTCTGCTGAGATTATTTCTGGGTACACTTGCCACTATTGCGTGTAATGTTAGGCATTTGGGAGCAATAGCAGGAATCCAGTTATAGAGTCTTGGTGACTACATAAAAAGTTTCTAGCTTTATAATAGGTTGGAGGAAGTGGATGAAAAGAGAGATATCACTGAGATCTTTATGAAAATTAACAAAGGCCCTTTGTCAGGGAAGAGGAGAAACAAAGAAGCAGCAGAGGGAGAGATGAGCCTTCTAAAAACTCAGAAATGTTCCTCAGTCTCCTCATGTCCATTGTCCTTCCCTTCAAAATTCATACACCAGCCCTAGGACAGAACCATGTAGGATTACATTAGTTAGGGCTCTCCAGAGAAATAGATTTAATAAAAGAGAGAGACTGATTGAGACTGATTGATTCAGCATCCTGGAGACCTAGAAAGATCAAGTGTTTCTGTTCATTTTCAAAGGCAGGAAAGACATGATGTCCCAGCTAAAGGCAGTAAGTCAGGAGGAATTTCCTCTCACTTGTGGGAGATTCAGCTGCTCTATTCCATGTTCTACTCGGGACTTGAACTAACTGGATGAGGCCGACCTACATTGGGAGAACAATCTGCTTTACTCAGTCTGTAGATTCAACGATTAACCTCATCCAGAACATCTTCACACATACACCCAGAATAACGCTTCAACACATGTCTCAGTATCCTATGACCCAATTGACACAAAAATCAACCATCACAGGTATAAACAGGCGTGAATGTCAACAGTCAGTAGTAGATCACATGAGTGCTTTGACAGTGGAAGGAGAAGAAATTTAACTCCTTCAGAGTGTGCTTTATGCCAATATCTGGAGTGAGATTTGCCTTAGCTCACCATGTGCAGGGGGAAAGAAGCCCACTGAAGACTTGATGTCTGTGCAATATGCCTTCCCTATAACCCACTTTTTATCCCACCTATTCCTGTATGTAAGCTTGGATATGGGGCTGTAGGTAAACACTCAGCTTTTCATTCTGTGTTAATCTTCTGCTGCCCACTCAGTGCCTATGGTGAGCCTTAGGTGGAAATGACAAAACCTACCTCTGCAGTGGCTCATTAGAGGCCAGGGAGAAATGGCCATAAAGAGTTATTTTAATGTTCAGTTTTGGGGTTGAAATCTCTACAGCTCCTAATATTGTCTGCCGACAGGTTTTCTTCTGCTGCTGAACGGGCTCATGTTGGCTCATGAAGGCTGACCTGGAGTATACTGTCACTGGCCTCACTTCTTTGCCAGAGTGTTCATTCACTATTAGCAAAACAAAAGATGAAACAGTATCTTCCTGAAGCCACTTAAATCCTCCCCGTTGACAGAAACATAGGAGCCTAACACAGATTGTAGAAAGACAAACTATGGTTGAACAAGCTAGAGGTTTGGTCCTCATGTTGCTGACTAATTGATTTCACTGATTTCTGAATTTGCCAGATTAGCAGCTGCTCTCTTCCAGTGCAGAGTCCTTTCCATTAAAAAAAAAAAAAAGTCCTTTTTCTCATCTATCACTCATCTATCAAAGACCTTGCTCAACACTGCACTGTGACGCCAGGACAACGCAGGTCCTGTCCTTCCTGCTAATACCGAGCACAAGAGGGAAACTAAAAGTTAAAGCCAAGAACCGGGTGGGGAGGTTCTCACATGGGAAAGGGCTTTCATCCCAACTTAGCTTAATGGGATGAAATAGACTTTCAATATTTTGAAACACAGATTGACAAATTGATACGAAAACAAAACAAGACCCTTTGTCGCATAGAACCTAGATGATCTAGGAGACATTTTCTCAAAGTCAAAGATGATCACATTATTCTGCAAAACCTTGGCTGTATAAATGAGACCTGTGCTGAAGTCTGCAGAGCATCCACACAAAGACGAAAAGACTAGAAGCACAGAAGTATGAAAACTCCATTCAGGCAGTATGAAATGAAGAAAACAAAAATTATTTTAACTACTCCCAGCTAGCCCTAGCTCCTTCTTAAAAAAAATCCATTTGTGCTTTTATTCATTTAAAAAAATTGCATATCATCTGTTTGCATGCTACTCACTCCCATTTACTCTTCCACATGTAAGACCACAACAGGAAAGTTGTCTTATTCATATTTATATTTTCAAAATCTAGGCCAGTACATGGCATAAAGGTTTCCAGGAAACATATCTGGATTAGTTGACCAAAAACATACAAAAACTAAGAAATATTTATTAGCACTTGTAATCAAAGAGAAACCAAGTAAAACAGGTTCAGCTTGAGAAAGAAAAGGGTTAACTGATCCAAAAGTCCCACAAAAAAGGGTTGTCCACAGGAATAAATGAATACGGTCATTTAATGTTATCCTGCCTGTACTCTTAGGCTCCAAGTAGTAGGGTTGAAAGTCAAGATTTGATGCGAAATGTTTAACTGGTAACTTATGGATATTAATAATAGGCTTGCAAGTGAAGCATCAGGGGATGGTCCTCATTCACGTGTAACTTTTACTATGCATGGCATGTACACTGAAGAGTATTACATTTCTCTGGTGGCATCCAACAGTACTAGAAGCAAAAGACACATGGAAGAAAGTCTCTTCAACGGGGAGAAGTAGCTTACTGCTTCTACCTTACATAAAGCAGGAATGCTAATCCAGCAAAAAAAAACCACATCAGGGTTGTTGCTAGTTTTAAATTTAGGATGTGGTTTTGAATAATATAAGCTAAAGTGAACAAAATGGACGTGGGAAATTGAAGCTCTAGCAGAGAACATGAGTAAATACAGGGATATGGAATTATAGGTACAATTGGATGGGATTTTTTCATACAGGAGAAGGGACATCTTCCCCCAGGGGAAGGAGTTAAATATAGCCCTAAATAAGCAATAGCGTTTTTTTGTTTGTTTCAAGTTTTTAAATTCTAGTTAGTTAACATGTATGTTAATACTGGTTTCAGAAGAATTCAGTGATTCATCACTTACGTATAATACCCAGTGCTCATAAGTGCCCTCCGAAAAACCCATCACCCATTTAACCCATCCCCTGCTCACCTCCCCTCCAGCAACCCTCAGTTTGTTTTCTGTAGTTAACAGTCTGTTATGGCTTGCCTCCCTGTCTTTCTTTTTTTCCCCTTCCCCTATATTCATCTATTTTCTTAAATTCCACATATGAGTGAGATCATATGGTATTTGTATTTCTCTGACTGACTTATTTCGCTTCACATAATACACTCTAGCTCCATCCATGTCATTGCAAATGGCAAGATTTCATTCTTTTAGATAGCTGAGTAATATGCCTATGTGTGTGTGTGTACACTACCACATCTTCTTTATCCATTCTTCAGTCAGTAGGTGTTTGGGCTCTTTCCATAATTTGGCTGTTGTTAATGGTGCTATAAACATCAGGGTGCCTGTGCCTCTTTATATCAGTATTTTTTATGTCCTTTGAATAATACTTAGTAGTAATAAGCAATAATTTTTATCTTGGTGGAAGAGAGGACATTTTTAGAGAAATTGTTCATGAAGTCTCCAAAATTCTTAGAGAAATAAAAGGCAAATTTGTTTGCTGAGAACTAAATTATGTATTTGGATAACAGGTTTAAGAGAAGACCTAAATTTTAAAAGAGTAACTAAGAAAAATAAAGAGCGACCCTTCCCAGGAAGAAAACTGAACTAACTGCTGAGTGATACTGTGGCTCTTGCAATAGTGAATGTAGATCTAGTTGTTATCTACAGTCATGGTGGGGTTTTCTCCAAAAGTCACTTAGGCATGCAAATAGAGAGTGCAGATCATGGCATCCCCCAAGCCTGGGCTGTAAGGAGACAGGTGGCAGAGAGCAAGATGACTGATGCTTCTAGTAAGAGAAGAGTTCAGATGCATGACCCCACTCAGTTGGTGGCACAGCTATTGCCCTGACCCTGTCTCTTCACACCTGTTTTAAGTACAGAGTAATCTACCTAAAGTAGAACCAATCCTTATATTCTTTCAGCACCTCACCAACAATAGGAGAAAACTCATACCCTTTTCTATGGATGCTATGTGACATGTCCCTTCACAATACGGACACAATCTACTTCTTCAACCTTACCTCTGAATAAATGCCTCTTTGCCTAATGTTGCTTCAAACTTTGTGGATTCTTCTCCAAATGGGTACCAAATTCTGCTTTCTCCATTAGGATACAAGGACTTCCAACTATAACTGCTAGAATGGTTCAGTCCTCAGTGGGTTTCCACAGTCTGTTCCCTCTTCTTAAAATACTCTTCCCCCCATATGTGGACTCATAAGCATTGTTTTCCATACTCATCATATATCACTTGGTCAGGTTTCCCTTCCTAATTTCAAAGAGTTTTGATGTATACAAAGTGAACCACTCTTTCCTTTATACAAATTTTATAACTTCTCCATATTTCCAAGCTTACTTGATTATAAGTATGCATTTAAATGTTTCTCCTACTAGATTGTGATCACATTAACAACAATGACTTCCTGGCGCATTTATTTATTTACTTATTGTTTTAACCTCGGGACCTCTGTGAAACACCGGAGTTACTCCATAAATATGCATTGGCCTGAAGACACCAAGACTGTAGAGTTAGGTATCAGGGATAATGTGGATTTGAATAGTGAAGGGGCACCAAAAGGGCAACTCCTGACAGAATGAAAGATGCAAAAAAGAGACCTTAGGATTGGAAGACAATGACAGCCCTGCCTTTATAGACTGTTTCAGAGAGTAGCACGTAATATGGATGCAAAGGTCAGGTGAGCCAGACTACAGAAAGCTTTAAAACTACATAATGAAGATTAGATGAAATATTGTTGAAAACTAGAATCTCAATGGTTAAAAGTTTGTATTCCCTTTTCTGTGAAACACTGGTTTAGGAGATGAAATTACTAAAAAAAAAAAAAAAAAGAAAGAAAAGAAATCACATTATACTAAAATTTACTAGTCTACCCTTTACTACAACCACACATAAAAGTATTTTCTTTACTCACTTCACTAAGTTTTTAAGGGATTAAATTATTTAAAACATAAAAAAAAATCCTACTAAAAGGAAAGGTGCCATAATTAAACAAAAATTAAATTACAAATGATAGAAGACAGGCACAAAAGAGCTCAATTCTATATGATTCAAATTCATTTAAAGTACAAAAACATGAAAACACGTTAATCTATGTTGTCCGAAGTGAAGATAATAGTTACACTTAAATGTGGTACTGCTAAGGATAGAACAAGAAGGGAGTTTCTGGACTGCTGGATTATTTTCTTATTTCTGTGATTTAGGTGGTAGCTGAACACAGATGCATTCAGATTATGAAAGTTCATTGATTTTGTTCTTTTTGGTGGCTTTTTTGATGTACCTTTTCCTAAGTGTATATCACTTTAATAAAAAAAATTCTTTAAAAGTATAAACACAGACTAAGAGTAAAGTTTGCAAAAAAGATAAAATACCCAGAAAAGGTTACTGTGTCTAAAGTAAAACAAAACAAAACAAACTCTAACAAATTTATTTGAAAAAGACAAATAACCCAAGAGAAAAATGGGCAAAGAGCATTAACAAGCAACTCATAGAAGGCATACAAATGGCTAATAAACATGTTTTTAAAAAGATCTTTAATTTATTATTGATCTGAAAGCTGTAAATTCAAACAACTAGCTACCATTTCTCATCTAGCAGACCAGCAAATGTTAAGAAGATGGATAATACCATAATGGCCAGCCTTTGTTGAGTGTGTATTATGTGATGACATTTATCTACATGCTTATTTTTTTATAATCCTCATTGAACTTCTGGTCTCATTTCTAATCACCATTTTATAGAAAATATTAGTACTTCTCTCAAATAGTAGGTAGTAAAGTTAGGCTTCGAAGCAGGCCATTGATCCCACAACTTACAGCCATTATTTTAACCACCATTTTGTATATTTTATGTTCTCTATTGGAATTCTGTATGTTAGTAATAAACATCTCTCCATTACAGACACTGACCAATTCATAAACGAAACATAGGAGTAGAGGGGAATTAAAAAATATATTAATTATGTTATGGTGGCTATTGAAATTGCTACTTTAATACTTTCAGGGAGCTGCCCAATTAGCCCAATGCTAACTTAAAGACAATTCTTTCATGGCCCTTCACATTTTTTTTTAAATTATTAACATACTGAAGATTAAAACTAAGTCTATAGACAAATGGCACTGAATTCATTTTATTGTGCAATGAAGTAGAAGAAATATTGGGATTGTGGTTAAATTTAGTCATAAACTTTAGTTTTAGATTTAGTCATAAACACTGAGAGTGTAGGAATGCTATAACCCAACAAATGGTAGGAAATAGAATAAAGATACTAATTCCTTTATCTTTTGTAACCAAGGTTTAATGAAACAGGAGGTCAGGAAAAGAAAATGAAAAGAATGTAAAATTATAATGCTCTTATTGCTAAACAGATATTACTTTTAAAGTGTGTTAACTGTATAAAATTTATATTACATAAAGGTATAGTTACCTTTAGAGACCCACTAGAAAAAAATGTAAAAACCTTCAAAATTATCAGAACACATACACAAAACATAGCAAATAAAATCACCGTATAAAGATTATAAAGCCTAGGAACACATCACAAAAAAAGCTAAAGTTAAACATATCTGTCCTATAGATATATGAGTAAACTGGCTACAGTACCAATTGAAAAAAACAGTATCAGTTGGACCACAAATCAAAACTCCATATACTCCATACAAGCAATATACTTAAAACAAATGATTTAGAAAGGTTATCAAAGCCTCAAATTACAGTGGTTTGGTAAAATGTCCTTCACTCACACAGGCAGAAACAATAGATAATGATGTGATTTGAGGGGGCAGAGATTAATTATAAGCCTCTCTTGCTTCTGAACTACATTGAGAACTTACTCAAGAATACAGATGAGGCACAATACAGTGCCTATTTTGGTAAAATTATATTGAGGACATTCTTTTAATGCCTCTTTTAATTTATCCACTCAAGAAATGTATATGTAAGAGTCTTGGCCCTATGACCCTGTCCCAGGAAGCAGAATTGACAGGATGCTTTAAGGAAGTGAGAACAGGGGTAGGTGAGAGACAGAAAGATTTAGATAGAGGGAAAAGCATGCATGTACCTTAGGCTGAACACTAAGAACACTTGGGCCCTTATGAAAAGTGACCACTGGAGTCTTCCAGACAGTTTGTGAATGAATGATGTGATTATTCACCGATAGGGAACAGTGAAAAGGGCCCACATTTGGAGAGAAAGACAACAATCTGGTTTTATACATGTTGACTTTAAGAAGCCCAAGATAATATATCAAGAAGACTTGATATATATATAAGTCTGGAATGAAAAGTAGAGCTTATAATCTCTCCCACTTTTCCCTTTCTCACTGTGGGAGTTTTGCCACTCATTTATTATGCATAGGATTAAAAAAAGTCATTTCTTCCAGTGTCATTTCTTTGTAGTATAATATTTAAATAGCACCAGTACTCAGCATCAGCCCTTTTTAGCATGGTGCTCCCATTCATGATTCTGGTTAGATTTCATGATCAGGTGTTTTGTTCCTTATTTCTTATATGTCTCTTTAAAAAAAAAAAAAATTCTCCCCAAAATTCTCTCAGAGGTACAACAGTTCCCCAAGTTCATCCCTGTTTGAGAATATCTTCTTCTAACATTTGGATGTGACATAACTCAGCTTATCATGATAGTTTGGTCATATGTTATTGTATGCAGAACTGTAGACCTAGACCTTTTTTGTAAAAATTCAACAGTGTTGCAAAGAATTAAAAAATGAACTGATTTTTTTTTTAACTTTGAGAGTTATTTTTCTTCTTGAATGACTGAAAATTTCTTTCTCCATTCATGAATTTCAGTAATTTTTTGAGGATATGTTGTGGCAGTAGCTGTTATGTATGAATTCTTCTGCAAAAGACACATCCTATATTTGTTAAAATCAAATACAGCTGCAATTATCAGCAACACCCAAAATAACAGTGAGTTAACAAGATAATAGCTTAGTTTCCTCCCATACTAAAAAAAAAAATAAAAAAATTAAAAATCTGGAGGAAGCCACTATGTCAATATTCGAAGCACCATAAGGAGAAATGCAGAAAAATGAGCAAACCATGTTCCTCCGACAATATTTCTTGCAATTCATACACACTCTTCTTGCTTACATCCCACTGGTCAAAACTTAGTCCTATGGTCACACTTGAATAGCAAAAGCAGTGGAGAAATGCTGCTTTTATTCCAAACAACCTCTTCCCATATCCTGTTTGCTTTGATACAGTCTACTTGAATTATCTTTGACTCTTTCCCACCTGAATGAGTCATTTGCCTGCTTCTCTGAGCTGCCATTTAAGAGTGACATAGCACATGTACTGTTTCTTCTCTGTATCCTGAGGGCATAGATGGAGTTGGGAAATGGGATTGCAGAGAGAATACACTGCAGATGTATAACCTATAGTGAAGGCTGTGGACTCTTCTGAGATCATTTAGCCTACTCAGGAATCAATCCTGTCCCCATTGAGTAACACATTTGAGTCTCAGTCTGAATAAGACCCTGAGTTTCCATCAGAGAGAAACAGTCATGTTACTCACTCTTCCTTTCCCTTACTGGTAACACTCTAACAGTTGTGGCCACCCTGTCACTAAGTCAGAAGAAGAGAAATGTACTGAAGCATGTGGGGAAGACTCATTTTTAATGATTCAATCTAAGAGCTAGAGAAACTTCTCTGAGGCTCTGGAAAGTGTGCAGAACCTGTGTGGAGCAAACTGAGTAATTTTGCTAAGGTCCATGAAAAAGAGTTGGACAAAAAGTAAAGATCTGGGGTGCCTGGGTAACTCAATGGGTTAAGCCTCTGCCTTCTGCTCAGGTCATGATCTCAGGGTTCTGGGATTGAGCCCCAGGTTCTCTGCTCAGCAGGGAGCCTGTTTCCCCCTATCTCTATGCCTGCCTCTCTACCTGCTTGTGATCTCTCTCTCTCTCTGTCAAATAAATAAATAAAATCTTTTAAAAAAAAGAGTAAAGATCCAACATTAAGTTAAATGGCAAGAATTTACATGGAAAAATTGGTAAGAAGAAAAAAAATCTAAGTATTAATTTACAAACATAATACGAATCAATTTAATACTGGCATGATTTCCTTAAGAAATGAAAACAAAAGCTAAATTATATAAATTATTTATATGGAAGAATAAATGTCTAAGGATTGCAAATAAGTTTTCATTTTAAATAGGGTGATGGGAATAGGTTTTCTTTCCCAAAGAGTGAAATATATTTTAAAGCTATAATAACTAAAGGATATGGGACAAGGTCAAGAAAAGGCAGAGGCATCAATGCCACGTGTGGAAAAATCAAGGGAAAGAATATATTACACTTATAATACACAATCAAGCAAACTGTTCAAATCCAAGGGAAAAGGGTATTTTTTAAAATTATTTTTTGTAATTTATTTTCAGTGTTCCAGAATTCATTGTTTATGCACCACACTCAGTGCTCCATGCAATACGTGCCCTCCATAATACCCGCTTAGAAGAACTAAACCTGAAACTAATGTAATATTACCTTTCAAATATTCAAACAAAAAAAAAAATCCTAAGCCCTAATACCAAAAAAAGGAAAAATGCATTAAATATTCAAATTTAGAAAATGTGACCAAAGATTAAAAATACTTTACTAAATACGCATTAGTAAAAAATATATTCTTACAAGACACACCAGTAAAAGTAAAATAGGAAATTTATATATGATCAGTGAATTGTATTTAGGTCGATATCCTGGTTGTGATACTATAGATCTGCAAAATGGCTCCCTTAGGGGGAACTGGGAAAAGTATACAAAGAATCATTCTGTGTTTTGTTTTGTTTTGTTTTTATACCTGAATATAAATCTATAATTATCACATATCACAATAAAATAATTAAATAAAAACCTATGAAATTGGAAATCAACCCCACAAATGTGCAATAGCACAGAATATGTTGAGGTTCCAGACCCAATAAACCCTAGACTCTTCCCTCCTCCAACCTACATTGTTAATGTTTATACTCGTTCATTAGAGCCTTTGAATCACTGTAATAGGCAAGGGAGAATTGGAACTAGAATAGAGAAAAGCTGTATATTGATGCCCATTAAATATGCCCTTTGCAAAATTTTGCTTCTTTAAGATAATCTTGGGTCACTACATCTTTAGCTCCAATGGTGATCTATCATATATCATGAGATCAAAAAATTAACTGGCAGTTACAAACAAAATACCACTTTTCCTTGGTAGGAACCATATAGAACCATGAATATGAATTTAGATTTCAATATTTATATGCAGAATATACTGATAAGTGAGAAAAGAATATTATAAGACAATACAAAAAGTAAGATACTATTTTGAAGGAAGCACACACATACATATATATATATATTTTAAAGAACTTTTTTTGTGACTGTAATGATCTTTCTTTGAAACTTTTATGCCTTCTCTGAGAGTATGCATAAGATCCTGAACACAATGAAGACCTGTAGCAGAGAATGTTCATCACAGAATGTTTTCTGCAGAATTTTTTATACCCCTGCTGCCTGATTTCTCCATCAACTCAACTGACCCCTCAAAGCAAGAAGTTGTAGTTATAATATTTGGAAGCTTCTGGCTCCTCAAGGTCCCATTTTCAAACCTCAATCTCTGGCCTGCACTCATTTAACTCTTGACTATAATTTATTTAATAAGGATCCCTGATTTGCCCTCCTTTAATTTCTGATCATAATTCATTTGTTTGTAAAAAAAAAAAAAAAAACCTCATTACAGGCAAAAGTAGGCCTCAGATGAGCAGGTTTTCTATAAAGAATTTAAGAACCAATGTGATTTTCCTCCCTATAACCTATAGCAGGAAAAGGAAGAAGGACCATCATTCTGCTCAATGAAATGTTGCCGATCCAGCCTATGCTTTAATTTCTTTCAAGGCTTATTATCCCTTCCTTCCTTATTACTTATGAACATCTCCTCTCTTATGGTCTGTTTACTTAAAAGGAAATATATCCAACTTTTTGGGGGGTGAACACAGTGCACCAACTATACTTTTTAGCATCATGCTGACATATGCTTAACTGGAAAATTATTCCCATCTCAACTGCTTGTCTTAACGGATCAATGTGAATGTAAATGAAGGAAATGAGTGAATAGAGATTTATATTTTTATCAAAGGAAAAAACTGTACAAAATAAACTGAATCCGGTGTCCTACTTATCCAGTCTCAGATGCTGTGCCTGGGTTTACAGAAACAAAGCTCAGCTCTCTTGCAGAGGAGGACTCAAACTCATATTTTCACTCTGCCTCATCTCTATTTGTTATCCTCAACAGATTCTCGGGCCTGCCATGTTTTCCTCACCCTGCTTGGACGTTTGACATTTCTCAAGGCTTAGCTTCCAATGCTGGCCTTCTGACCATCAACAGTCCTACCCACTACACTCTTACTCCTGAGTTTTCCAGGCCTTACAAACACAATGATCTCTATTATAGTTTCTTACTCCTATCTTAGTGCACAGCAGACCATACCTGCAAGTCTTCTTTGCTATTAAGGCCAAAAAAATTCATGACCTTGACCCCTTCTCCCAGGCATTCAGCTGCTTTGCTAATCTATTAGGGACCCACTGAATATATTTTGTGTCATCAGAATCATTCTATATGTCACAAAGAAACAGAAAATAAATCTTAATATGGTCACTAAGAAGTTACAATCAAATTGAGGAGGCCTGAAATTACAGAGTCCATTGTTAATGCAAAGATTGACAATCAAATGGTTAACCTGAATTTAATGTTATAAACACTAACTGGCAATCAGCTTGGGACCAATTAGAAATACTGAAGAATTAAATCAATTCCATTGAATGTACTTCAGATCCTATGGCTGACAGCTAAGTGCCTTGTGGTAGAATTTTTTTTTCCCATGTTAATATAACCAGTAGATAAGTTCCCACCAATCTCAGTGCCTGGAGCAGTGGTTGAGAAGTCCTATGGGTGGGAACACTAGGAAATAGATTTCAGGGAGAATGAATGGCAGAAAGTTATAGCTGTACTCAGTAGAAATGATGGTAGACTCAATCCACCCTTAATTAACAATTCAACTTAGTTTACAGACAACGCCCCCCCCCCAAATTCACTGTACAGTAGTTACTTAGACAATGAGGTATAAAATTTTTAAAAAGTGTAAAATTCTGTGGAGTACCTGGTTGGCCCAGTCATTAGGCATCTGCCTTTGGCTTCGGTCATGATCCCAGGGTCCTGGGATGGAGACCCTCACCAGGCTCCCTGCTTCACGGGAAATCTGCTTCTCCCTCTCCCATTCCCCCTGCTTGTGTTCCCTCACTCGCTGTGTCTTTCTCTGTCAAATAAATAAATAAAATATATATTTTTTTAAAGTTTAAAATTCTGTGATATTGGTAACTATATTCATAAGTAGTATTACTGATTTTGAGTGGAGAATAGAATCCCATATGGCAAAAGCTGTTCGGGATGCGATGTTTTTAGTACTCTCTTCAGGACCCTTAAATCTTTAAAACAATAATTTTGTGACACTTTTGTCATTGGTGACATTAAGTGCAGAATCACGGGAATCATTTATGACTCAATGACTGTTCTGATTGATACCACATGTACAATTGAGTGTATAGAAATGTCATATCATTATGATTATAGTGAAAAGGAATATAGCTACCTTTAACAGAATATTTATTCTTTGCTAGTTGCACGTAGACATTTTATTTTAAATATAATCATCAAGTTGAAAAACGAAGGGGACACTGGAGATCTAAGGCCCTATACTCATACATTCATTCTTACTGTTGCCTATGATTTAATACTGCGGTGCTAGACACTAGAAATAGTCAGTGTTACTCTTAGGTGGCAATGGTATCATTTCAGTAATGCCAGGATAATTAAATCCTCTTCAAAAAAACACACTTCATTTGAGATAGCTGAAGGCTTTAAAGCTTATCATTAATGGTCTATTTCCACACTTCCAATATGGCAGGCACTAGCCACATGTGGCTCTTTAAAGTTAACTGAAATGAAATAAAAATAAAAGTTGACTCCCTCCGGCATAATACCCACATTTCCTATGGAACATTTCTACCATCACAGAAAGTTGTATTGAATAGCAATAGATACCTTTCATTGTTTCTTATTAAAGTGCACTAACCAAGCAATCATTCATTATTTATACCTTTAGGACGAAGTATGTATAGATCCTTTCCTTTTTTGTTTTTGTTTTGTTTTGTTTTGTTTTAGATTTTATTTATTTATTTGACAGAGAGAGAGCATAAACAGGGAGAGCAGCAGAGGGAGAAGAGAAGAAGGCTCCCTGCTGAGCAAGGAGCCCATTGCGGGGCTCCATTTCAGGATCCTGTGATCATGACCTGAGCCAATGGCAGATACTTAACAAACTAAGCCACCCAGGCACCCCTAGATCCTTTTCTAAGGCCATGTTCTGATACATAGAAAGGGAAGGGAACATGAAGGCATTGAAGGAAAATCTTCTTGGCTTTTCCATTTTAAACATACTCAACTCCCATGCTATGTGCTCACACTTACAGCATATACATTAAGTCTGCAGATCTGACAACTGATCCTTCCTCTGAAGGAAGACCCTCTGTGTTTCCCCCATCCTATTATTTTAATTAGCACTCCATTGTTTGGCATTACCAAAGATACTGGTGTGAGCGCTCACTCATGAAGAAAAGATAACACCGAAGAACAAATGCTCCTGAGTCAAGATGGGAAATCCATCTCAGAAAGCCTGGTGGGAGTGACACTATCTGAAATGCTCCTCTGCTCTTGTGTGGATCACTCCCTCCCGTGTATCTGGAACAGCACAGACCTTGGGAGTCTCCCTATATTATGCTTTGGTAAGTTTAGAACTTGCTCTCAAATGGACCAATGCACCACTACAGCTGCACACACACATAGCAAAAAATAAATAAATAGATAAATAAAATAAAGGAAACGGTAACACCCAAAGAAGCCAGCACCTCTCTGTGAACAGAGCTTACTTTCCAAACGAAAGCAAAACTCATCACTTCCCAGGTTAGAACAGCTGAGACCCATCAACCAACGGAAAACAATTTGTTGGGAGTAGAAGCTGTCACCGGCTATTACCACGTGGAACGTGAAGAGCCTCCCCAGACCTCCACTCCCCGAGTCGGGCAGGCCTGCTCCCGTTTCACTTGACAGCTGTGGACATTGGAATAATACAAAACATAACCTAATCAACAGACTGTGAAAAATCTGAAAGCTCAAGACAGATGTTCTGCCGGCATCGCCACCTTTCATAGTTAATTATATTTTGGGTGGGGGGGGACAAGAGATAAGTCAACTCTTTGCAGAAGGCCTCCTTCACTATCAGTGGGGGTGAGTGTGGAGTCCTCGGTCAAGCAAGCGGTGGTCCTCAGATGGCCGAAATCTGAGCTCTGGTGGCAGACGAGCCTGTGCGGAATCGGCCTGTTTCGAGCAACAACCTCCGTCCATCACCTTGTTTTTAGCTGCCTCATTTAACTTCTCTGTTCTGTCTCAGACGAGCCTAATAAGGTCAACTCTACATCCAGTAGTTACTGAGTGTGGTTAGTGCACACCGGTCACTGCCAAACAGACTAAAGGCAAAAAGACATTTTTTCTATCTACCTTGAAAACAACCAAAATTTCCTTTCCTACTGTGAATGTACAGAGAGCCCAAAGAAATCCCAGAAATGAAAAAGGAAAAGGGAAATGCTGTATCATCTGTTCCGGTGACCAGTACCAGGAAATGGCTTCTCTGTAAGTTAATTAGGGGGTCACAAACTTACCCGCCTATAGAGAGCAAATATACTAATCAAATGTCTACTTCTGTTTTTTTTTTTTTTTTGAATGTCAGATAGTAAAATACTTCTTAAATCACAAGGGATCCTATTACTAGAGAATATTATCTATCTTTAATTTTTCAGTAATGAATCAATAGCAAAATGACTATTACTTATCATTTATGTCACTCCCTCTCTCGGTCTGGGGAAAGGAGTGGCTTTGAATACTAGTACTTGATACTCAGATCCGACTGCAAGATTTGAAGTAAAAACACATGCCCTGCCTTTAATTTAAGCAATTCCCTTCACTTCTGTGGAGATCAGTTTTCCTGTCTGTAAATTATAATAATTATACTATCCACCATTATTTATAGGAATATTATGAGGCTAAAACAAGTTGAAAGATATTAAGAATTCAACACAATAAAAAATATAAGGTAACACTGAACTTTGATCATGATTAGCAACTACCATCTTTCTTTCAAAGGTGCTTTTTGCTATGGAAAAGAAAAACAGTGCTTCCATCATATGATTAATTATTAATCTTATAAATGCTACTACATATAATACTATTTATTACATACCTATTCTATAACAAAAAAATATACACTGAATAAAATATGTCTAAAAGCTCTATGAGACACATTTGCAGGCCCTGCTAAGATCCACCCCCAATTTTTTACTAATAATGATCCAGTTCTAGCTGTGGGAGCACCACTGCTAGTCAACATTTTTTCCCAGAGTCCCTTGCAACTGGTGGTGGCCATGTAACAGGGCACACTGTGGCAGAGCAGCAATGTCCGTGGGGAGGCTCTAGGAAGAAAAGCCTTTGCTTTGTCTATGAAAGGAGACAGAGAGATAGAGAATTTCATCCTTCTTATTTCTACCTCAGACCCCAGGCAACACGTCTGAAGCTCTGGAAGAGGGGACGAGGAAAAGCCAAGGGAACTACAGACTGGTTGTCAACAACACTGTCAAAGGAGGAAACCAGTCCTGGCAGTTGACAGGGCCCACAACTCTTTGTGTGTGAGATCTATAATCCCCAACTCAGTTCTATCTCTGTAAACTGGCTTTCTGGTACTTGCAGCCGAACACATTTCCCATTTAGGAAGGAGGTGTTACTATCTTTATTTTTGCTACCCAGTAAGCTCAGATGAAAACCTGTCCCTTTGATTCCAAACTCTTTGCTGTCAAGCCATATGCTGCAAGGCACGAGAGCCCTTGGTTTGAACAATGAAGTGAGAAGTCATTAATCTTTGTGGAAACCAATTCTCCCATCTATAAAATAGGGATCATAACAAATATTTCATTCATTTTTGTAAGGGCTGATGGAAAAATTTATATAAGAGTATTCTACAAATCTAAGAACAATAGAAATTAGATCTATCTTATTATTGATGGAGATTTAAGACTTCACAGATTCTGTGGGGCACCTGGGTGGCTCAGTGGGTTAAGCCTCTGCCTTTGGCTCAGGTCATGATCTCAGGGTCCTGGGATCGAGCCCTGTGTCAGGCTCTCAGCTCAGAGGGGAGCCTGCTTCCCCCACTCTCTGCCTGCCTCTCTGCCTACTTGTGATCTCAGTCTGTCAAATAATTAAATAATAATCTTATAAAAAAAGACTTCACAGATTCTGATCATAGAACACAATTTTAGAACATAAAGCATCATATTTCCTAAATATTCCACCCATGAAAAATCAATGATGGCTGAATATGTTTCATAGTTCTCTCAAAAAACCAGAGATGACCTAATATCTCTCTATTCTGCTGGATTCTCCTTGGAAGCCATTTCCAGTGGATGATGATTTCTTTGGCTTTTTGCAAATCTAAAGACCAGTTAAAATACCACAGTATTGCCTCTTGAGCCTTCCTGAGCAGAGAAATCAGGGAGATTTACGAGTTCTTGTGTTTCACTCATTTATTACAGAAGCTACAATTTGACAGCAGAAGATACACAGGACAGCAGACTGAAGAGCCACACAATTAAAGTAGAAGATCTAATGCTCGAGTGTGCAAGCGCCAGTGAGGACCATGGTGTTAAATACCGGTAGGTGGAGAAAAGGAAGAGACAGGAGGCAGTTGAGACTAAGCAACGAGGATGCCCTAAAATTAGCAGCCAAATTAACTCAGTGTGTATCATGCCTCATTTAGTCCTCACAGAAATTGGGAGGTAGGCATCAGCACCCAGATTTTAAAAATGAAGTGCAGAGCAGTTTGGTTCTTTGCTCAAATTTACACAGCGCTCAAGAAACATAGTTAGCATTCCAATCTCGGTGGCCTGAATTCAGACCCGTCTCCCATCTCAGCCACAAAGGTAAACTGCTTCCAGCTCCCAAATTTCCCTGAGATGAGGCAAGTGCTGCCAGCTGCGCATGAAGTTGTAAAGATTCATAGCAAGTACTTCTTCTAAGAGTGAGCAGATGCAGATACACATGGGAAGATCTTGCTCTATGAACCACTTTTATGTCTGAGACTGCTATGGTATTTTTAGATGGGGGCCTGCCCACCCCCATCTCCCAAATACGGGCTGAGATAAGTAAAAACAGGCACATGTGTTAATGTGGTGTA
This sequence comes from Taxidea taxus jeffersonii, assembly GCA_003697995.1. Classification (NCBI taxonomy): domain Eukaryota; kingdom Metazoa; phylum Chordata; class Mammalia; order Carnivora; family Mustelidae; genus Taxidea; species Taxidea taxus. Next base: position 40,576 of record ML109218.1, read on the forward strand.
ATTGTTTAAAGTTGCAGGTCCTGTGCTCAGACTCTGGGCCTGGGTTCTGTCACTTTCTATCTGTGAGGCCTGGATCATTCATTTGAACCTTTTTGCTTCAGTTTCTTCATTGTTAAAATGGGGATAGTATTGATTCTGCCTCATAGATTTGTTGTGAGGATTAAATAAGGTAATTAATTTTAGCTATTATCTTTAATGGGAATTTGAGACTGCTAGATGTGTTTATTTGGTTTCTAAATTTACTCTAATCTGGAGAGAAATGGATGCAAAAAAGACAAATAACAGATGCTGGCGAGGATGTGGAGAAAGGGGAACCCTCCTACACTGTTGGTGGGAATGCAAGCTGGTGCAACCACTCTGGAAAACAGCATGGAGGTTCCTTAAAAAATTGAAAATAGAGCTACCTTATGACCCAGCAATTGCACTACTGGGTATTTATCCTAAAGATACAAACGTAGTGATCCAAAGGGGCACGTGTACCCGAATGTTTATAGCAGCAATGTCCACAATAGCCAAGTTATGGAAAGAACCTAGATGTCCATCAACAGATGAATGGATAAAGAAGATGTGGTATATATATACGATGGAATACTATGCAGCCATCAAAAGAAATGAAATCTTACCATTTGCGATGACATGGATGGAACTAGAGCGTATTATGCTTAGCGAAATAAGTCAACTGGAGAAAGACAACTACCACATGATCTCCCTGATATGAGGAAGTGGAGATGCAACGGGGGTGGGAGTTAAGGTGGTAGGAAAAGTAAAAATGAAAGAAGATGGGATCGGGAGGGAGAAAAACCAAAAGAGACTCTTAATGTCATAAAACAAACTGAGGGGGGTGGGGGGAAGAGGGGTTGGGTGAGGGTGGTGGGGTTACATCATATGTTTAAATAAAGCTTAAATAAAGTAAAAAAAAAAAAGACAAATAAAATGACTCTAGAAAGTATATGCATTGCCATTAATTCATATTTCAGAAATTGCTTTTGAGGAAATATAGGTTAAGTTGATTTAAAATTAATAATTGATACATATGGAGAAGTACTGGAAACCATGCGAATGACCTCTCCAGATGTGGGCATTTTATTACCAGTTATGAATTATAAAGAGACAGCTTTTGCAAGGGATTCTCAGCCATATCCCCTCTACAAGATCTGTCCTCACCACAGTGAGGACCTAGATGCCTAGGTCCCAACCATCTGACCCCATCACCCTCTCCACAGTCAACCGAGCTGTTCACCCAGACTGACCAAACAGACTGTGTTTCCCAGAAATTCAGAACTCATGTCTGAAGTTGGGTAGCTGGGGTCCAATCAGGTCTCCACTTTTTATTATTTACCAGTTGGTGCTACCTTAAGCTAGTTACTTAACTTCTCCCTGATCAGTTTAGTCTTTCATAGGATCATTGTGATAATCCAATGAGCCAATTTAGGTAAGGCACTTGGAAGGGGACCTAGGACATGGTATATATTCTATAATGTTACTTAATTGTGGCTAATTATGATGTCTTAATCTACCATTATCTGTCTGCATCCATCTATGAGGATGACCCACTCTCACATTTCTGTAAGCGAGAGGGTAAGATAGGAGGACACCTTGATCCTGGATAACTTACTCGTTCCTTGATCTGGTTTTGCATAAGAGGACTTTGTGCTTCCCTGAAACATCCCTGTATCCTCCCAATAAATTATCTTCTTCCCCTAATAATGATAGTTTACTGTTTTAGACCTTGTAAACACCTAATCTGTGAAGAAGAAACACCAGTTTGTGCTGCACTTTGGGATAGTTTGAAAAAACTGTTCTTGACATTTTGGTGAATGATTTGGTATTAAGCACACCCCGCTTCCTTGCACCTACCCCTGAAGTGGAGATTGTTACTGGATATGTTTAGAAGTTTTTCAATGTTCTATTAGAACAGTAATAATCAAAGGAGCACTAGGCTTGAGAGTCATATGAAACTCACACATCATAAAGATGCCTCCAAATTATTATTATAATCTACATCTAAAATCACTTCCGTTTCATAGCTCCCTCTGGTAAAAAAAAATAAAACTCATAATTCAGTTAGGTAGTTTCTAGATGTGGCTGCTATTGAAAGAAACTCAAAACATATTCCCTAAGACCCTCTTATGGGTAAGACTGACATAATCATAAAAAAATAAAAATGCTATTAAATAGACTATAAATTTCAAAATGATACAGGAATGCAATAACCAGCAAGAGAGTTGAAGGAAATAATAAAAGCAAACAAAAACTAAATAGAAACTTGCCCCCCTTCCCCCCAAGAGATAATGCAGAAGCCAAAAGATAGTGATCAATGAGCTTCTGCAGTATAGTCTTGCCCAATTAAGAGTTAGGGTTCTAGAAAGGGCCAGATAAAATGCTACATGGGCAGCCAAACTATAACAGTGCCCATAAATCATTCGAATTTAAATAAAAGCATTCCAAAACAGATATATTGTTTGTACACAAAATAAATGCACTTTGTTAGAACTAGAAGAAAATCCATGTTTGTAAAATATGCAAACTCTTCCCATAAATCTAAATCAGGGATAATTTTGGGCTCTGAAACTATGTGGTAATGTGCAAAGCATTGCAAAATGAGATTTTGGTGAAACAAGTAATAAAATCAATTAAAAAGTTTAGTCTTCACTCTAAAACCCAAGCAAGAAAAAAAAAAAAAAAAGATCCCCACCTAAAACCCCAAAGTTCTTTGTAAGTTCATCAGATGGGCAGCACTATTATTAAAAGCATATATTTAACTCTCCATACTACCTAGAAGTATGCCTTGCCCAGAATTTACACCCCGTTATACAAGTTCAGCTATATTATAAAGAGTAACATTTGCAATACCTTTTCCAAGAAGGCAAAGCAAAATATGCCACAGTGTTAATGATGTCACATCCACAGGCCATGTCCACCATTGAATACCAAGCTCCTAGGATCAATGGTACCCAAAATGTTTGCCATAGTGGTACTGAGATTTTATGTCCAATTAAGTCTTTCCATAACAATCACTGCATACTCAGAGTGTCCCACTCATCCTCCTCTATCCATGCTCAGGACACATCTACTCTGTTCAGACAACAATGTGCCCAGTTTGAGAGAATGAATAATGGATTCCAGTTCTCTTTTACAATATTTTTGCCTTCTGGATCCTTCCACAATTATGGGTGGCTGCACAACCCATTTCTGGGCAATGAGGCATAAAGTAAAATCTTTGGGGTGAAGAGGGATGGGGTGCTGTTCCTAGGAAAATTTTCCTTATAGATAATTTGATTTCCGCCATCTGCTTTCCATATAGAGCTGCAACATGCATCATGCATGGAACAAATAACATTTGAAGATAACTGAACTCCTGAGTCTTCAGTGTCATCACTAAGCTGCTGAAACCAATACTAGAAATGCTAGAACTGAATTGTGTAATAAATGAGATATTAAATACCAACATTGTTTAAAGCTTCTTTTATTTGCCATCAAGTTCATCTTATTAATTATTAATGCAGCATCTTTCTCTGTTCTCCTCAGAACTGCCATTGTCTTGGGCTTGCAATCAAGTCGTCAGACATGCCAACTGATAATGAAACTGGGCATCTATTCATGATCACTAAGTACTCTGCACTGTACTCTTCACTGAACCTAGGAGATAGAGACTACAGTTTTGTAACTTAAAGTATAGAAAAATGGGCGCCTGGGTGGCTCAGTGGGTTAAAGCCTCTGCCTTTGGCTCGGGTCATGGTCCTGGGGTCCTGAGATCGAGCCCCACGTTGGGCTCTCTGCTCCTCGGGGAACCTGCATCCTTCTCTCTCTCTGCCAACCTCTCCGCCTACTTGTAATCTCTGTCAAATAAATAAATAAAATCTTAAAAAAAAAAATGTAGTTGCCAGAAACTTTAGGTGGGGGAAGTAGACAGAGGTTGGTAAAAGGTACAAACGTTCAGTTACATGATGAGTAAGGTCTGAGGATCTAATGTATAATATGGTGACGATCACTGATAACGCTGTATTGTGTAATTGAAATTTGCTGAGCGGAATTTAAATATTCTTACACACACACACACACACGTAAATATGTGAGGAAAAAAATACCCAACAACCCTTCACTCCAAGATAGCTGCTATTAAATGTTTGTGCTCTTTTCACAATGTTTACACATATCAAATCAGCACATCGTACACTTTAAATATGTTACAATTTTGTCAATTATACCTCAGTAAAGCTGAAAAATGGTTCATGTTGCAACTTCAGACTTTTTTGCTATTGTTGAATGCTAAATATAAGTAAATATGTGTATTTTTAAACAGGAACAGATTCACATCATTTCATACTTTCCCCTAAAAGTTTATAATGAACATCACCATATCGTTCTATTTTAATAGACAT
>ML109218.1:45357-93951 GCA_003697995.1 Taxidea taxus jeffersonii
AAAAAAAAAAACAAAAAACAAAAACCACCAACCTTCTCGACTCTGTTGATCATTTTTTCTGTAAGCCTAATTGCCTCCAGAGAGGAACTCCTTATTTATTGCATAACCTTGGACCCTTAAACTATTTCTTTATCCATAAATTAGGATAAAAATATCCTGCCTGCTTTCTTTTCACAAGTATTGTGGGATTCAGTCTTTTACTGGTCATAAAAAAATAATCTTTAAAATATACAGGGTGTGTATAAATAAAAGGTGGTATTTTCTATTGTTATTTTTTTTCCTTTTTCAATGCCTCTCATTTGTTCATGAGCTTTCCTAAGTGTTATCATGTTCCTCAATGGTTTTGTTTTGGTGAAAAACTGCCATATCCAAATGTAATTGAATTGTAAGTTGATTTTGCTTATTTAATAGAATGTATCTGTATTGTCTATCTGTGCTTGTGTTCTATCCATATTCTCTCTCTTCCTTCTACTTCCTATCCTTCAGATTTAACAAAGAATGGAAATACTAAGAAAATAAATATATATATATTTTTTAAATTAATATATATATTTGAAATATATGTATATATATATATATATTTTAAATTAGATAGGAATAAATTTGACTCTATCTTCTTACAGTTCAAGATGGCACCTCTAGGGGAGGTGATCTGTATATTTGAATGGCTATAGAACAATTCACATGGGAGCCTTTCACTGTCTTGGCTATGAAGGTTTTTGACTCAAGGCTCAAGACTAAAATAATCATGGAAACATTTAGGAATGAGTTAAAAAGCCTGGGGGAGTTCCTGTGGCTTTTCAGAGGGCAAATGTAGACAGGGAGCCAAGGGTGAAGAGTCCCTGAAAGCCTAGGCAGAAGAAAGTGGAACAGGTGACAAGGCATCAAAAATGAGGGTCAAAGTGAAGGCCTACTAGTTTTCTCATTCAGATGCACTAGGTACACCTACCGGGGTAAGAACAGTGGTTCAAATGTGGTCAAATTCTCCAATGCCAGAAATCCTACAGTCAAAGCTTCTTTCATTTATAAATCCATTTTCAACCTTTCCATGGGATGCTGACTATGCCAAGACTCTAAAGAAGATTGTCTCGTTTAATTCTCATTTTATTGATGAAGGGACTGAGGATTTAAAGCTGTAGTAACTCCTGATGGCTACTCAGCTAGCACGTGACAGAGGTGGATCCAAAATTCCTTCAGTCATTCTGGATCTTCTTCCTTGGAATGCTTGCATGGGTTTTTCTTCTATGTTAAATTTATTTTCAGTTTTCATTTTCTCTTGTTTGATCTCAAGCCTACCGGCTGGTCAGTAATAAACTCCCCTGTGTGAGAGGGGAGCACTGAGGAAGGAGTCTGTGGGAATGGAAATAATCATGTTGCCCTCCCTACCCACCCCACCCCCCAGTCTTTAATGAGTCCATTTCAGGGACTTCTGGGGGAAATTAGCCACTGAAAATAAGTCTGCGTCTGCAGCTAGAAAATAACCTGAGGGAAAAGGTGCTTTAAAAATCTAGTATCTCATGGCATCAGACGATTCTGCTACTGGGAGAAAAGAAAACTGTTGGTACCCCAAAACATTATGGCAGCAATAAATATACCAGGTTCTAGAGTCACACATTGTATTTTTATTTTATTTATTTATTTATTTATTTATTTATTTTTAATTTATTTATTTATTTTATTTATTTGACAGAGACACAGCAAGAGAGGGAACACAAGCATGGGGAACAGTGGAAGGAGTAGTAGGCTTCGCAATGAGCAGGGAGCCCAATATGGGGCTTGGTCCCAGGACCCTGGGATCATGAACTTAGCTGAAGGTAGATGCTTAACAACTGGGCCACCCAGGGGCCCCTAGAATCACACATTTTAAAACATGTCAGAAGTACCACAGGCTGTGTAAGAACAGCACTTTTACCTGACATTCCAAAACACACAGTCACCTTTGTAGGGTGAGGAGAGACCTATCATAAGTTCTGGGAAGTTATCGCTGTGGTAGTGGCACGGTAGTAAAGAATTACCTGTTGTTACCTCTCCTGTTAAGATGGGGATGTATTAAATATTTCTATTCCACTCTCCACCAAAAAAGTGGGTGGTAGGAGGTGTGTGGTAAATAACACATCTTCACAAATCCCCTCAGGTCTGCACACAGCTTTAGAAGTTCTCGTAGCACAGGTCTGCACTCCCACCTATGATAAATCACTACAAAGTGCCATGTCCCCAATAGGGGGCTGTTAATTAGTTTTAAAGGCTCCTGCAGTTCCTCTAGTGCCTCTAGGAAGTATACAAACCCAACAACATACAAAAATACCCTTTTTTATGGTCAGCACAGGCTGAGATTTTATGAGCTTCCCACGGTTGTATGAAAGTTAAGCTGTATGCAAATGTACAAAGGGAAGGTTGTTAAAATTGACTGGGATAAATGCTTTGTTTATCTTTCAGTGGGAATGCAGCAGAACTCCCTGTAATTGGAAGGGAAAGGAGGCAAAACAGGATGTGCATTAGGCTTCAGGGCCTAGGGCAAGACAGTACAGCTCTGCACCTCTAGATTGATTCCATTTTGTGCCCAGCCCAGGTTTGGTGCCACCTTTTGTATTCTCAGAGAGCAAGATTTTGTCATAGTAAACTAGGGATAGACTGTGAGAATTTCAGCATCATAGAACTGGTATGGAGCTTTCAGAAGGGGTATCTTCTCCTTCTCTCCATTAATACCCATAAAGAAAATGAAACCCACAAGAGCTGGCTTAAAACAGCCCTGACAACCCTCAGCCCTCATCATTGCATGATAGATCCAATTAAGACTCAAGAGGGGATTATTTACCAAGGTCAAAGCACAGGGGATTTGATTTCCGGTTTAACAAATATTAATTATTCATCTACTAAAGACAAGGGACATCCGGAGCTCTGAACAATCTGAGCTCTCAAAGAACTTGTATGTAAACTTTTCTTCTTTCTGTGATAAAATATTGTCCCGGTGAGGTTGTATAACCTTCCCTCTCTTCCACATCTCGATAAGGCAACATTTAACATTCCCCGGAGGACAGGGCATTACTATAACATGCTCATGTATGGTAAGTTTTTGCACATGCTCAGTACCAGAATAAGAACTCTACGAGGGATATTACTGACTTCTCCCCTACCTGCCGCCACCCAAACTTCAAATAACAGTAGTTTGAAGATTGATTTCTTCAAATGATTACTTCTCCTATTTTATGAAGAATGTGCCTGAAGCATAGAGTTTATCTGGTAAGCAGGTGGTAGAAGAATACATAGAACACTTATTTTCTGATTCTAGAGTCTGAATTCCCTATATCCACACAGTATCACCTCCCATAATAAGTGAAGCACTTGTGAACTGACTTAAGAGTTTTCTTTATCTGAGAGTCCCTAAATCTGGGGCAGCAACCATTACTTGGTCAGGGAAAACAGTTCTGATACCTTTAAAGAACAGAATTTCAGACTCCTTAAGCAAAATATAAAAAAGTGATATTTGAATAAATACATACATTTACCAAAACAGCTAAAATGTAGACAGCTAAATGCCAAACAACAGCGAAGATTCACTTTTGAGCCAATAGATGAAATAAAACAATATTTGATTTATACTCACATATACACTTACTTGATTTACAGCAACCCTGACTGCAGCCTTCTTTCTCCTTGGTCAATTCTCCTAAAGACTCCCATTCTCCTAATGCTCATCCATTCTCCACAAAGCCTCAAAACCTGCCCTTTTTCATATTTATGGTTATGGAGTTTACCTCCTAAGGGAATATCAGACAACTTAAGAGAACTCAGTGCTTTCAGGTAACATAACAACATAACTCCAAATTTCTCCAATTACCAAAAAGTTTTCCCTTTATATTTCCTTCTGACAAAGATGCAGATGGCTATTTCCCTACCATATTTTCCTAATTTACCTGCATATTATTACTGATTCAGCAGGCTTACTAGGTATTTTTCTATTTTTTTTTTAAATTTTAAAAGATTTTATTTATTTATTTGACAGAGATCAGAAGTAGGCAGAGAGAGAGGAAGGGAAGCAGGCTCCTCGCTGAGCAGAGAGCTTGATGCGGGGTTTGATCCCAGGACCCTGGGATCATGACCCAAGCCACAGGCAGAGGCTTTAACCCATTGAGCCACCCAGGTGCCCCTGTTTTATTTTTTTGCAAGAAAACACCAATAAGATGTGCAGTTATGCAATGAAAATTTTAAAATATTATATATCCAACAGGGTACCAATATGTTGACCTCAGTTACACAGTATACTTAAAATTTCTTTAAAAAAATTCAGATGATTATTAAGATGATTAAGTCAAATCAAAGGGAAGAAAAGGTGGGCTCCTTTGGGGATGAGCTGGAGTGGTAAGAGCAGAGTCAGCAGATGGAAATGAGGTGAGCTAATTCCCCAGGAATTGAGGAAAACCACAAACAAATGGGAAAAAGCTGGATACTTAGTAAAAGTAGATGGCAAATTTGACTGTTTGGATAATCAAGTGAAACAACACCACAGACATACATGTCGCAAAGACCCAAAAATTCCAGATAATTTAAGGTATTATTTTAAACAATAAATATATACCATTCTACCATATAATAGTAAACATTTCACTGACCTCTGTGATGACTTCAGGGTGGCAGACTCCCTTAGCTGGAAAACAAAACAAAAAAAGATTAAAAATCTCAACTCAGAAATATATTTTAAATATATGATAAGCAAATAAATAATGTCATCAATAATTAAGGTGCCCCTGAAAATAAATAAGGAAAGCACTAATACAATATGAGACAAATGGACTATGAACATGAACAAATGTTTTAGAAAGAATATAAATATAATATGGCTAATAAACATGTGAAAGAATGTCTAACATTTCCAGAAAATAAGAAAGAAAAGCATATAAAAAATGGGTATTCTATTTGCTATCAAATTGTTTCAGGATTAGTGATGGTGCAATGAGGCAGTCTTTTAAATGCTTCTATTAGGAGAATAAAATAACAGAGTTCCTTGTAAATCAATTTGGTTCTGTGTTTCAAGATTGTTAAACATATTTCAGCTGTTTTACCAAATGATTCCATTTCTCAGAATCTATCTTAAAGGAAATAAAAAAATCCTTTAGATGTACAAAAAGATGCTCACAATATTTATAATAGCAAAATGAAAATGGAAGCTCTCAGCATGTCCAACAAAAAGGTGTGGTCACTCAATTTCAGAATATTCCTATAAAGGAATATAGCAGCTCACATTCCCAAAGAATAATATAAAGATTTTAAGTAGTCATTTATCAAAAAATCAGGAAAAATATTAGAAAAACATATTATCAGCAACTGTAGTCAAAGAAAGAAGGGAACTTCTTTCCTTTTTTTTTTTTTTTTAAGATTTTATTTATTTATTTGACAGCAAGAGAAGGAACACAAGCAAGGGGAGTGGGAGAGGGAGAAGCAGGCTTCCCACTGAGGAGGGAGCCCAATGTAGGGCTCCATTTCAAGACTCTGGAATCGTGACCTGAGCCAAAGGCAGACACCTAAAGACTGAGCCACTCAGGAGCCCCAGAAATTTCTTCTTCTTCAAAGGAGTTAATAATGGGGTGCCTGGGTGGCTCAGTGGGTTAAAGCCTCTGCCTTGGGCTCAGGTCATGATCCCGGGGTCCTGGGATCAAGACCCACATCAAGCTCTCTGCTCAGCGGGGAGCCTGCTTCCTCCTCTCTCTCTGCCTGCCTCTCTGCCTACTTCTGATCTCTGTCTGTCAAATAAATAAATAAAATCTTTAAAAAAAAGGAGTTAATAAGCATACTTTGTACAATTTAGTTATCATGTTACAAACTTTTTTTTAATGCAAAGGAAATATATCAGTCATTCAGAAGACAAATCTAAAGCAATCTGTTCGCTGACAAGGTGCTTGTTTAGACTTGACTAAAATGTTGCATCCAGTTATGTGTAGATTAATATGTACCTATAACCTAATAATTAGATTGTGAATTGTCTAACTGAAACAAGAACAATGTACTGTTCAGATCATGGGAAAAGACTTTAGATATGCAGGGAGCACAGCCAGATGACTGTACCATGGCCCTTGCCTGAGATTGCACAGCCAAACCATGGTCACCACACAGCTCAAAGGTGCATTTGTTTGAAGGACAAAAAAAAACATCTGTTCCTCCAGACCCTTTACTGTCATCTTCCAGAAAATAGTCTTTGGCTATAACTACAAAAGTAAATGGCGTCCCCTGCAGTTGCAGTGTACAACCAGTGAAACTTTACATGGCAGCCTTGAGCCAAGCTACAGAAAGACAAAGTGACTGCTGCCTAAGAACATCAAATGGCCCTTAGAGGATGGGTCTAAAGAGACAGATGGGGGCAGACAGTGAGGAATGAGAAGAGAAGCTACCTCCCATCTCCCAACCCATACCTCCCTGCTCCCTGCAGTGATGTAGGAAAAATCCACACCTAGAAGAGCAGGAATATGATTGCATCTAACATCCTATAGAGTGGCCTGTGGTGAGAAAGCATGTGATGGAGCATGAGGGAAATGAGAGGACCAAGGACATGATTCAGAAATGTGCAGTTAGAATAAAGCAAGATTCCAGTCTATAAAATTAGGAAGAAAATTCCTCCCTTGTAAATTTGTTGTTAGAATCAAAGGTCCGTGCATATACACATATATTACTTAGCAAATGGTAAATATTTCAAAATGGTAACAATTATATAAAAATGAGCTTTATTCCACTACCATTTTAGCAAATTCTCAGAAACTCTTACTGGTACTTTTAAATAGTCCTCATGCTCTGTTAGAAGGAGCCATGCAGCCAAGACTCTCATAGCATTAATAGTAGGTCTAGTTTCACCATTACTAGCTACAGAGTAAATCCTCCTGTACCCTCTGGACATCCATGTCCTCTTGTGTGAAGTAGGAGTGAGACTGTAAAGATAGTAATGCTTCCCCTTCTCAATGAGATCCTGTCTGAAGACTGAGTCTACACAATATAAAGAGCCACCGAAATGCAGAGGATATGTGTGTGTATGTTTGTGTGTGTTTGCCTGTGCATGTGTGTCTTATGTTCCTTCCGAACACCTCTGTTTCTTTGCTTTTACTAGTAGTATACACTACTACACTAAAAATGTAAAAGGAGCTTGCATGCTTTGTTTTGAAACAAAAATGGTATCTAGGAAACTATTCTGCTTTTTTCCTCTTTTGGGGAGGAAGAAGAACCCCAACAATAGAGCAGAAAATAAAATCCAAGTCCTAGAATTCTTGGGGTCTGGGAGAAAGCAATAGGGGGACTGATAAACCATCTACAGTTCAAAATCTGAAGGAGTTCCTATTTCTTTAACAGCATCCAACTGCCCCCTCGGAACTATTTCCTGGTGACTCTTGGCAAACTTCATTGAACTTGGTAAATATAGCTTTGGAGATGACTGAAGACATTCCCTATTAAGTGTTTTAATTTTGAGAGGTAGAGGGAGAGAGAAGAGTCTATTCCTGAGCACATCATCTGGACCAACAGATACTGTGTTGATTATGTCTTGATTCCTGTATGGACCCATGAGTTCCTGCATTTCAATTAAGACTGTACGTTTTTCTGCTCACTTGCCATATCTAACACCAAGTAAATATGAATGGAATTCATCATTCATCTGCCTCTTACTATAGTAAAAATGCCAAGTCTTGAGATTAGAGTGAAATCATGTAGAATTGCTGGTTTTATAAATAAAAGTTTAGAAGAAAGTCAGCCAATGTTAGCAACTATTTTTTGGGAGATCCTTGGGATGTTGGCACTTCTATCCTTTTTCTATTCCTTGGATTCTGAAATCAAAAGGGGCCAGATAAGAAAGTTTACTTGGTCTGGATATTCACCTGTTAGCCCAGATATCATCTAAAAAAAGTGTTTGCACAGATTCTCCCTCCTCCTCTATCCTTAGTTTTAGTGTAAATGACTAGCTAACACTGAGCTTCATTAACTCTCAAATATGTGAGTTTCTTTTTCTGTTTTTGACATTCAAAAAAGTGTTTCATAAACCATAAAAAATTATTTATAGTAAGACTTAAGTTATAGCATGCAGGTGATTTGGGGGCAAAAACATCTACATTCCATTATTCTATATGCTAACAATAAACATAAAGATAAATATTATTGCACATTTTTATTATATACAAAGAAGGCATTTTCCAATTCCAAAGTTTAATATAATAATATCACTCAGATATTAATTTTTTCTCCATTTCAAAGTTTTCTTAACTCTGCTTTTCCTAGAGATCATCAAGAAACCTAGAGAAGCTATATTTCTTAATGAGAGTTGTAGGTGGCATTATTTTTCTCTGTGTTATGGAGGGAAGACTATGCCAACATGGGACTTGGGTGTCCCACATGAGTTGGTGGTTGAGATGTCAGGAAAACTGGGAGAGGCAGTAACTGCAGAACTTAGAAAATGCTAAGACTGTTTTACTAGCCAAACTGGTCAACATCTGGTCTTCCCTAATTTAGTCGCCCACCACCCACTCAGTGGGACACCACACAGTGATCCACATGACTTCCAAAAGTCAAGCTCTAATGATGTAACCCTTTCTCTAAGTCTTTGGGTAGTAGCATTATCTTCTCTTCAACCCTGCATTCTTTAAGCTAATGTTTAATGTCCCTCAAGACTTTTCCTCTTCCAACCTACATCATTTCCAATTATTCTTTAATATGAACCTTCACCATGAGCTACCTAGTGTTTCCATTGGTTTCAAATGAGAGACAGTGCCCTCCTTTAAATTCTAGAAAGCCATCCACAGAGTAACAATTCACAAGGGGAGAAAGATGCCAAGGCACAAATACTGAATTAGATTACACTTGATCTAAAGGGGGCCTTTAATTTTCAGGAGCTTTAACACTAGCCTAAAATATAATTTCATCTGTGAGACTTCACAATTGTGAATGCCATGGTGTGTACCTAAGCATGTTTCAGGTGAGTTTGAGGTGCATTGCTACCTTCGGCTTCCAGTTGCTAAATGACTAAAATACCAACAATTTATTGAGCACCTGAAATGTCTCAAACTCTCAGGGAATTCTTCAATATTCATAGTGATCCAGTGAGATAAGGCAATAATTATTCTCATTTTACATATGAGAACACTGAGTGCCAATGAGGCTACATGACCTACCCAAGGACAAATGACCAGTAAGTGAACCAGGATTCCAAATTAGATTTGTTTGACATCTTTGCCAAGGTAGGTTTCCTGGAGGAGGTGTTCTGAATTTCAGTTTGAATGAGGATCTGTTGGTCACTAAGACTTCTAAAAATCTGATATTTACTCACATGCTACCCGTGTCACCTACAAATTGTAGATATAGACTATAACTCAATTTTGGTACTCCAGCAAAAATCCACCCTTTTCTCTTCTTTAACAGAAGCACTGGTAAACTTCATGAAATCAGGGACTAAGGCTATACTCTTAAACATTTATTTCCAAAGTTTAGCACAGTAACTAACTGTGGATGGAGATCAATGTCTCTTAAATGAATAAATAAAAAGCAATTCCTAGGCTCAGGTTTGCACCAATGTTTCTGGAGATCCTAGAAAACTTGACAAGCAACTCATCCAAGGAAGTGATCACTCAAGCAAGACTCTTCTGGATACTTATGTATGCAGCCTTGAACCAGATGCTAAGTCTGGATTAAGAGAAGTCTGGAGGGGGCAGATATTAGGTATCTGTCCTCAAAACTCAGAATCTAATCTGGTTCTATCCTCCAAAGCATTCTTATAGGTTAAACCAAGCCACCAATGATGTAAATAAAACATTCAGGTTTCTTGCAGAAATGTTACTCCACTATCCTTCATGCAATAATGCAGCACTTTGTAACAAGCTTTATAATGAGGCTATGAATTAAAGTGATGCATGGCTTTTCTGAGGTACAATATGCATCACAACAGCCTGTATTAACAATTTAAAACCATATAATGTGCTTTATAAGCTAATAAAGTAGCTGCCTCTAAATGATTTATCAAATATGAATAATGCATCCAGAAATAACTCATGGGAACAGGCCAGCATCCTCCCCTCCTTTGCTCAGACTTTCTCCACAGATGATGCTGAGGACTCATGGGAACCGAGTTACTGGGTTCTAGCCATCATCTCCCTGCTCTGCTAGGAACCCTGGCTGTGTTCTCCCCAGAGCCTCCCTGCCTATTCTATTGCCTGTGTTCCAACCCCACTCTCTGCCTCTCCCCTTATCTGCCTTTTTCTCTATCCCTTTACCTTCCCCTCTATAGAGTTCTCCCATTTGGGATCTTGCTCATTCCTTCATCATTTCTGCTTCATTCAAGAGAGGCAAGAGGCTATCCTAGGAAGTTGTCATATAGGAGAAATTATATATAGAAGATTATGCAGTCAGTAGATCAAGTAGTCAGAAGGGAGAATTCTGAGGGCTCATAGCCTAGAAGGAGAACAGTTATACATGGTTTCTAGGATTCTAAGGTATATTTACCTTGTATTTAAACTTCCCAAACCCCTAAATATTAACTAGATCATGCTGAGAATTTTGTCTTTTAAACACTGCATTTGTGAACTCTTACATGTGATTATCTAAAGATTCAAAGCATGGTGGATCTTGGTCTGGGCTTTCTCTGATTTTATTTTTTTTTAAGATTTTATTTATTTATTGACAGAGATCACAAGTAGGCAGAGAGGCAGGCAGAGAGAGGAGGAGGCAGGCTCCCCACTGAGCAGAGAGCCCGATGCAGAGCTCGATCCCAGGACCCTGGGATCATGACCTGAGCCAAAGGCAGAGGCTTTAACCCGCTGAGCCACCCAGGTGCCCCAGAAACCTGATTTTAGAAATAAATATACATATATACAAAACCAAAAGCACAGAGGAGATATTTTCAAAAGGACATTGATTCTACCTAACAAAGAGAACAAGTTAACTCTTTGGGAACTCACTGGATAGCCTAAACAATCTAAACAAACTGAATTTCTAGTAGTCATGAGCACCTGATAGGAAAAAAAAAAAAAAGACCCATGACTGTCACAATCCCTAACAAAGAAGCACAAAGGGAACAGACTTGCCATAGCTGAGATGTTAAATAAAAAGACAAATTTCTACAAATTTATGAAATACATGTGGGGCCTGGCAAAATGAATGAGAATTCTAAGGAGCCCTGGTCACAGATTGAGCCGCAACCACACAAAAACTCATTCCCATATTAAATGCAAGGAGGTAATGTGCCAAAAGCTACTTGCAGGGTAGGAAAGCTGAGGGAAATCCCTCTTTCACAAGAATACTGCAGCTGTCTTCTGAAAGTTGAGAAGAGGCAGCAAAAAGGAGAGATATCTCTGGAGGCACAGGAAGAAGGAGGTGGTAGGAATTAGATAAAAAGAAAATTCTTCACCAACCTAAAAGCTTAGAGCTAGTCTGTAAAGTATAGAGGGCTCTCCTTGCATTCAGGAGACTGGATGTTTTTCTATAAAGCATAAAAATATCCCTGGAATATCTCTAGTGTTCATATCCCAAGCGATCCTACAGGAAAAATCCTATTATGGCCCTCACAATTTTGAAATTAGAAATTAATTAAATCAGTTAAACCTACAATAATTCCAGATCCCAGTCATCAAAAAATTAAACTCACTCAAACCTTCTCCTCCAATGTTATCTTAACAGAAGAAGAAACATACGCTTTTTGGAGTTAGACATTGTTTATCTGAATCTCTATTGTCCTTCTACACAAAATGACTGGCATTCAATAAAAAATTTGAAGGCACATGATGAAGCAAGGGAATGCACCTCATGGTCAAGAGAGAAAGCACTCAAGAGACCACCTAGATGGAATTAACAGAAAGGGAAACTAAAATATGATGGACTTTCCACTTCTAGTCATGATGGAGTGACTTTTATCATACTATCTCTCCTGCCATAACAACTGTAAAAATGGGTGTAGTCACTAGCTGTTTTTCAGGGAGTTGAAAACAGGTAACACAAAATGGAACCTATGAGAAAAGGAATTCATGAGTTGAGCTTCTTGATCACCAGCTTGGGGAATGTATCCCTAGCTGGGCAAAAACTGATGGAAATCCAGTAAAGCAGGGATGTCCTATTGAAATTAAGAAGAATCAGAATTTGAAGCTGCTGAAATGCATTAAGTCTGTGGAGTGGAATATTGGGGAATGGAGGCTGTGAAGAGAATGGGTTCAGAGTTCTCTACAAGTCTGAGGTTAATAAATGGACCAAATGTGTTCAGGAAGAGACCGACCAATACTTCCTGGAGAGTGGCCATTATGAGATTGAGAATAGAACAGAGATACTAGGGGTTGAGTACCTCTGAAGGAAAAAAATGCTAAAGGATGTTGGAGTACAGGGGTGCCTGGGTGGCTCAGATGGCTAGGCATCTGCCTTCAGTTCAGGTCATGATCCTGGAGTCCTGGGATGAAGCCCCACATTGGGCTCCCTGCTTGGCAGGGAGTCTGCTTCTCCCTCTCTCTCTACTGTTCTCCCTGCTTGTGCTCTTTTGCTCTGTCAAATAAATAAATAAAACCTTAAAAAAAAAAAAAAAGATGTTGGCGTACAGGCTGTGCCAGAGTAGAGAGATCTCATTAACAAATTCTCAACAGCCCTAGCAGCCTGCTAAAATAACAGAAATGCTGCTTCTTATGAATAAGGGTCACCCCTTAGAGTAAGACCTACCCTACACCCACTGTAAAGAACACTAAAACCCAAAGTCAAACTAAACAAAAACAAAAACAAAAACAAACCCAAAATGAACAAACAAAGAAAAGAATGCTAAAAACAAACCTTAAAAAGATCCTCATGGGTGATAGAATTTAAAGGTTGTCTCATCAAATTTGAGGGGCTTGGGAAATACTGTGAACATTCCACAGATCTACATCAACAATTCAAAAACAAACCCCCATGTTTAAGTTAATCAACCTTTCCTGGCACTGCCATTTGAAGCCAGAACACATATTCTGCAGTCATGTTTCTATACACTCAAACTAAACAATCCCAAAAGAAAATTAAGAAACTAATTCCACTTACAATAGATCCAAAGGTATAAAATACATATGGGTAAATTCAACAAAGGAGGAGAAAGTTGCATATTGAAAATTATAAAACATTTAAAAAAGAAATTAAAGACTAAATTTGAAAGATCTTATATTCATGAAATGGAAGGCTCTGTACTGTTGAAATTTTAATACAATCCAAGGTGATTAACAGGTTCCATGCAAAGAATATCAAAATTCCAATGGTCTTTTTTGGAAGAAATGAAAAAGCTGATCCTCAAATTCACACAGATCTAAAGCAGTTTAGAATAGCTAAATCAATATTGGAAAAAAACAAAATTGGCTAATTCATACTTCCTGATTTTAAAACTTACTAGATAGTAGCAATAATAAAACAAACAAACAAAAACAGTGTGGTTCTGGCATAAAGATAGATCAGTGGAATACAATTTAGAGTCCATAAGTATGCCAATATAGCTACTATCAAATGAGTTTCAATGAGGATGTCTTTAACAGATGGTGCTGGGACAAATGAATATCTATATATAGAAGGAAGTTGGACCACTCACACCATCACAAAGTCATTCTAAATGCATCATAAACTTATTATATGGCCTAAAATCATGACACCAATGGAAAATAATGGAAGTAAATCTTCATGACCTTAGATTTAGCAATGAATTCTTAGAACACAAAAAGACATGTACAAGAGAAAAATTAGATAAGTAAGACTTAACCAAAATTAAAAATGCTTATGCTTTAAAAGGGATTACCAATAAGTTGAAAAGGCAAATTAGAGAATGAAAAACCTACATAACCTATAAAAATATTTGCAAATCATGTATGTGATAAGGGCCTGTTACCTCGAATATATCTTATAACTCAACAACAAGAAGACAAACAGCCTAATTTAAAAATTGGCAAGGGGCTTGAATTGACATTTTTCCAAAGAAGATATTCAAAGGCCCAAGAAGTACATGAAAAGATGCTGAACATCATTAGTCATTAAAGAAATGCAAATAAAAACCACGGTGAGGTACCACTTCATACCCACAAGGATAGTAATAATGAAAATATGGAAAATAACAAGTGTTGGCAAGGATGTGGAGAAATTGGAACACTTTTACACTGCTGGCAGGAATGCAAAAATGCTAAACTACTGTGGAAAAACATTTGGTGATTCTTTAAAAAGTATAATATAGAATTATCATATAATACCACAATTCTACTCCTAGGTATATACCTCCTAAAATTCAAAACAGGTCCTTAAATAAGTTTATATACATGTACATTTGTAGCATGCTATTAACAATAGCCTAAAGGTATGAACAGCTCATATGTCGATCAATGGATTATTGGATAAAACAACTATATATAATTATTTATACACACATATGTATATATGATATATGACATAATCCTTTTACATATTATATAAAATATATAAATATACAATATATGACACAATTCTTTTATGTTGTATAGAAATTACTGTGCATATATAGATATAGATGATATAGATATAGACACAGATAATAGATATAGATATACAATGCGATGTTATTTAACTATAAAGAATGAATTACTCACACATGGAGGTACCTCAAAATCTTTATGCTAAATGAAAGAAGCCAAACAAAAAAGGACAAATATTGTATAATTCCATTTATATGAACTATCCAGAAAAGATAAATCTACAGAGACAGAACACAGATTTGTGGTTGCCACGGGCTGTGGTAAGGAAGGATGAGAAGAAACGGCTAAATGGGTAAGTGATGGAAATATTCTAAAACTGTATAAAAGTGGGAGCTGAACACAACAAATGTTGGAGGGGATTTGGAGAAAGGGGAACCCTCTTATACTTGGTAGGAATGCAAGTTGATGCAGCCACTCTGGAAAACAGTGTGGAGATTCCTCAAAAAATTAAAAATAGAGATATCTTACGACCTAGGAATTGCACTACTGGGTATTTACCCCAAAGATACAGATGTAGTGAAAAGAAGGACCACATGTACCCCAATGTTCATAGCAGCAGTGGCCACAATCACCAAACTGTGTAAAGAACCAAGATGCCCTTCAACAGACGAATGGATAAAGAAGATATGGTCCATATATACAATGGAATATAACGCCTCCATCAGAAAGGATGAATACACAATTTTGTATCAACATGGATAGGACTAGGGGAGATTATGCTGAGTGAAATAAGTCAAGCAGAGAGAGTCAATTATATGGTTTCACTCACTTGTGCAATAAAGAATAACATGAAGGACATTAGGAGAAGGAAAGAAAAAGTGAATTGGGGGAAACTGTGAGACAAACCATGAGAGACTGTGAAGTCTGAGAAACAAACTGAGGGTTTTAGAAGGGAGGGGGTAGGGGACGGGTGAGCCTGGTCGTGGGTATTAAGGAGGGCACGTATTGCATGGAGCACTGGGTATTCCATGCAATACGTGCCCTCCTTAATGGAATACTGAAAAAAATAAAATAAAGTTAAAAAAATGTACTAAATCCCTCTGAATTGCTCACTTTAAATGATCAATTTTGTTATATGAATTTCGCTTCAATATTTATTTAAAAAACAAAGCAAAAAATCGACAGAACTAAAGGGAAATATAAAGAAATTTCATATTGGGAACAGATAAATCTACAATTTCAGTAATTCACAGAACATTTATACCTAATGTCATTAAGGATAGTGGATGTAGGAATAAACCTCAAACCAATAAATGGCTCCCAACCAACTCGACTGAATTGGCATTTACAGAACCTTACACTCTGATACTGAAAAATGCACATTACTTTTAAAGGAAACTGTAACATAAAGATAAACAATAGAACAAGTTTAATAAATATTATGTGACTGTTATCAGGACATATTTTCTGATTACAATGGTATTCACTTAAAAAAATCAATAACATGAAGAAAATTTCCAAGTAATATAAAACTAAACTTACACCATTTCAAATAATTCATAAATAAAACATACATCACAAGGAAACATAGGGAATATTTCAAGGTAAATGATAATGAATGCAGACTATCAAAATATTTGAAATGCAGCTAAGTATTAATTATAACGAGTATTATAGCTTTAAATGCTTATGTTAGAAAAATATAAAGTGAATAATATTCTAGTATGTAAAAGTAAGTGAAAAACAAGAAAGAAAAGGTAATAAGAATAAAAGTGAAAATGAATTGAATGGGAAATGGGGAAACAATATGGAAATTAGTGAATTGAAAGATGTTTCTTTGAAAAAAATTAGTGAAATTTATAAAACCCAGGATGACTAATCAAGGAACAGAAGACAAAATTCAAATTATCAATATTAGGATTGCACAAAGGAAACATTACTACAGAGCTTACAAAGACTAACAGGATAATAAGGAGATATTAGAAACAACTTTATAGTAATAATTTTGATACTTTATATAAAATTAATGAATTTCTTCAAAAACAAGTGATACAAGTATAACTGAAAAACTATAATAGCGCTATAGCTATGCAAATAATTAAATCATAATCATAAACATTTCCATATAGAAATCTTCAGGTCTACATGACTTCACCATGAATTTTATTAAACAGTTAAGGAAAAATAAAAACAATCCTTCAGAAGTTCTTTCAGGAAATAGATGAAACAATTCCCAATAGTCTCAGGAGACCAGCATAATTCCAATACTGAAAAGAAATTTTAAAAAGTAAGTCAGTCAGAGACAAATGCCATATATGATTTCACTCATATGTAGAATTTAAGAAAGAAAACGAACAAAGAGGAAAAAAAGGGGGAGACCAATCAAGATGCCCAATGGGTTCTTAACTGCAGAGAAAAAAACTGATGGCTATGGGGTGAGGGCTGTGGCAGGGAGGAGAATGGGTGAAATAGGTGATGGGGATTAAAGAGTGTACTTGTGATGAGTACTGGGTGTTGTATGGAAGTGCTGAGTCATGATGTTTTACACCTGAAGCTAATACAACACTATATGTTAACTTTACTGGAATTAACATTTAAAAATTAATTAAAAAATTACTGAATGGGGCGCCTGGATGGCTCAGTGAGCTAATGCATCTGCCTTCGGCTCAGGTCATGATCCCAGGGTCCTGGGATCGAGCCACACATCGGGCTCTCTGCTAGGTAGGGAGCCTGCTTCCCCATCTCTCTCTCTCTCTCTGCCTGCCTGTGATCTCTCTATCAAATAAATAAATTAAATCTTTAAAAAAAATTACTGAACAATAACTCACATAACATTGATATCTCACATAATATCAACAAACAACTGAAAAGTTATATTAGGCTACTATTTATAAAACTATCAAAAATCCCATAACCCTAGGAATAAACCTAATGAAAGATGTGCATGACCTCTAAATTGAAAACTACCAAACGTTGATGAGGGAAATTAGAGACTTTTATAAGTAGGGGGATAGGTCATGTTTATGGATTAGAACATTGAATATTATTAAGATGTCAATTCTCATTAAACTTCTATAGATACAATTCAACTGCAATGAAAGCCCCACCAAGCTTTTGTTGTTGAAGAAATTGACAAACTTATAATAAAATTTACATGGAAATGTGTATTGTCTAAAATAGCCAAAATTATCTTGGAAAAATTAAAAGATTAATACTACCTGATTTCAGATTAATATAAATCCCTGATAATAAGGTGTGGCATTGGTCTAAGATCAATGTAACAGAGTAGAGAGTTCACAATTGCTCGTAAATATTCAATTGATTTCTTCTTTAATCAAAGCCAAGTTAATTAAATAGGAAGAAAGAAAAGTCTTGAAATAAAAAGGAATGTTCAAACAACTGGAATTACATTTGTAAAGAAAAATGTGTGACCCCCTACTCCACTCCAAACAAAAAAGGATGAATCATAGATTGAAACATCTTAAACATAAACGCTAGAACAATAAATCTTATGAAAGTATTCCAAAGAATGTCTTCATGACATGGAATAAGGTATCTTAAATAGAAAATAAATCCCAACAGCACAAAGCAAAAAAGAAAAAAAAGAGAGAAATAGAATTTCATTGAAATTAAATTTACTTCTCATTAGATGATAATATTAAAATGTAAAAAAAAAAAGCAACCTACAGATTGGAAGAAATAATCACAAAATATTTTATATCTATACATATGGATATACATATAGATGGATTTTGTATGAAGAATATATAAATAACTCTTACATTTCAGTAACAGAATAGACAACCCAATGTAAACAAAAATGCATAACAAGATTTGAATAGATACTGCACAAATGAAAACATGTGGTCCCCCACCAGCCCCACCCTTGCACCCCCCACACCCAACAGAGCACGCTCTCCAGGGATAACAGGGAGCTGAGGAGGGAGGGCTGGTGGAGGGGTCAGAGGAACCAGGAGAGGAGGTCAGGGAAGATTCCCTGGACCCACACTGCAGGGGGAGTGGTCAATAAACACAAATAGGGAATTAGTCATTAATGAATGAGATTATAACCCCAGAACCTTCTCATACCTAGTAGGTTGGCTAAAGTAAAGAAGATAGGCATTCAAATGTTGACAAACATGTGGAACAGCTGGAGCTCTATTACTTTGCTAGGAAGTAAAATGGTATAATCATATATTGATGGTCAGTGTGTGAGGATTGTCTTGGCCTGTCCTATGTCCCAGAGAACAGGTGTCAGGCCTGGATGAGCTCATTCTATTATTTTGTTAGGAATGTACAATGGCATAATCATGTTGAAGTATTGTTTAGTAGTTTCTTAAAATATAATTAGACATACATCTATCCCAAGCCCAGTTAGTCCATCCCTTGCTATTTTCCCCAAATAGATTAAAGCATAGATACACACACACACACACACACACACACACAGAGTTTCTAATAAAGAATCTTCATTAGCACTCTTTTTCATAATGACCCCAAACCAGACATAAGCCAGTGTCTATCAATAGGAGAGTGTATAAAGTATTTGCAGTATGTGCATACTGTACTAGTTAGTAATGAAAAGGAATAAACTGCAGACAATTGTAATGATGTGACTGGATTAGAAGAAGATATGGTATATATATGTATACACACACACATATACATATATATATATACATACATATATATAATATGGAACACTATGCAGTGCATATATATTTATATAATATTTTATGATATAATATTATATATAAATGTAATGGAATACTATGCAGCCATCAAAAACCCTGAAATCTTTCCATTTGCAGTGATGTGGTTGGAACTAGAGGTCATTATGCTAAGCAAAATAAGTCAATCAGAAAAAAAAAATATCATATGACCTCACTGATATGAAGAATTTGAGAAACAAAATAGAAGATCATAGGGGAAGGGAGGGAAAAATGAAACAAGATGAAACCAGAGAGGGAGACAAACCATAAGAGACTCTAAATCTCAGGAAACAAACTGAGGGTTGCTGGAGGGAGGGGAGGTGGGAAGGCTGGGGAGGCTGGGTAATGGACACTGGGGAGGGTATGTGTTATGGGGAGTGCTGTGAATTGTGTAAGACTGATGATTCACAGATCTGTAGCCCTGAAACAAATAATGTATTATATGTTAATTAAAAAAAAAAAAAACCAACTTAAAGAAAGAAAACACTGTGTTGAGCCAGGGAAGCCAGACATGACAGAGTACACACAGATTTATATGAAGCCCAAGAACAGGCAGGACTGCCATGTGGTAATCAAAATAACAATTTGGAGGGCGCCTGGGTGGCTCAGTCGGTTAAGTGGCTGCCTTCGGCTCAGGTCATGATTCCAGGGTTCTGGGATCGAGCCCCGCATTGGGCTCCCTGCTCGGCGGGGAGTCTGCTTCTCCCTCTCCCTCTCCCGCTCTGCCTACTTGCACTCTCTATCTCTCTGTCAAATAAATAAATAAAATCTTAAAAAGAAAAAAATTTAAAAAAAATTCAAAATAACAATTCGGTCAGAGGTGTAAGTGCAAAGATGGTTGACCAGAAGGAAGCGTAAAGAAACTATTAGATGATGGAAATGTTTGAAATGTTTTGATGGTTGTTATATGCACATGTGAAACTGTCAAAAAGAATAGAAATGAACATTTAAGATCTGTGCATTTTATTATACATAAATTATACTTCAAGACAATATTACTTTGTCAAAAAAGAAAAAGAAAGTAACAGTCACAATAAATATAAAGATGGTAGTCTAATGCCATTTACTCTGACACTTCTGGCAAAAATTTTCCATAAGTTAGGGAGGCAAGACAGTAGGGAATATGAGGCCTTCTTTAACAGAAATTACATCAGTTAACATTTTAAATGGTCACTGTGAGCCATACAGCAGCAACAGTAAAAGGATATTTAAGTTGACTCCTACATTCCTAAGAGTTTATCCACTTCATGCGGAAGAAAGAATAGAAGCTTAAACAATTTGTGTAATGTCATGTAGCTTGTAAATATTGAATCCAGGAACCCAGGACTCTGCCTGACTCTAGAGTCCTGACTTTTTACCATTACTTTGGCATGCCTCCCCTACACATCTTTTTTTCCTAACACTGAAAAAATAGGTTTGAAATCCAACAGAAAAATGGGCAAACATAGGCCACAGGGATGTAAGCTAAAATATCTGCAAGTTCTCTGAAGCATCATTCAAACTAAGCTGAAATGAGACAAACACAAATTCAACAATAATGATATACTGGGCAACATTCCTACACAGAGCAAAGATTGGAAAGGTACATGATGCCAGGTACTGGTGAAGATGTGACTAGACAAGAACTCAAGCACATGCATCATGTCAGTCCTTAGCCATGGTGGAGAATATCGGAAGGTACTTCATGTAATTAAACATAGCTATGCCTTATGATTAACCATTTCCTTTCCCAGACACACATCTCAGAGAAGCTCTATCAGGGGATCTGTACAAAGCAATTGATTACAGTGTGGTGTGCATATGTTACTGTAAGCAAATTTGAGGGATACTTAGCAAGAGAATGGATAAGCAATATATTGCAGATGCAGCGAAATATATTATGGAAACAAAGAAATAGATTCAAAATTCTACTTAAAGAATAACATAAGAAATATAATGAGAGTTAAGCACGATAATATGTATGCGATTTAAGGCTATCCATTCCAAACAATACTACCTAGTATACAGTTATAGACATACTCCCTCCATATCTGAGAATGGAGCTCTACTAATGAGTGAGAGGGATATAAGCAGAGATCAGGAACAGAAGAAAAATTTTTAAGAAATCAAGAAATCCATTTAATTAATGATTATAGTTTTAGGTAACAAAAATATAATAAATGGATTTTAGCTCCTGAAATTCAAAAACAAATCACTTTGAGGTTTAAGAACACTTATTTACTCCACTACAAAAAATATTTTTGGATCTAGTTCTATGCAAATACATGCAGAGAAGCTCCAAAGAGTGAACGCATACCTCAAAACTGAGTTCCAAAGTGTGTGCTTTTGCATGTCTGTGTGTGCATGCCTCAAATGTGCATTTCAACACAAAGTTATCCTATAAGGCAAAATGGAGAGAAACCTGGAAATCTTTGTTACCCAAGCAGAACTGCATTCCCATCCAATGATGGGATGTTCCATAAAAATACTACATTAAAAAAAGGTGGTAAATTATGGGTCATATGTTCTTCCTTACTTACAATATGAAGTGTGACACTTAATCTCTATAAATAACCCTGTTGTCCCTGATCTAAGACAGACAATGCTAGGACAAGGAGATGTTCAGTCTCCTGACCCTTTCCCCCAGAGTGGATCTCCAGGCTGATGAATTACCTGGAAATAGAATTGCCTAGCTTTCTATTAAAAACAAATAATAATAAGCAAAATCATCACATGCTTAGGGCCCAGAATATCCTCATTCAGTGTAGACATTGCACCTCTGTCCAAGCACTGACCAGCCTCAATGTTATTTCTATCTTGGATTTCTATCGCAATTTGAGTCTTCTAATGGATAATAATCACACATATGAAACTACTATCAGTTTAAGGACAATGACAGCCTGTGGAATGAATGAATGAATGAATGAATGAATGAATGAATGAATGAATACAGTCTATCATGCCCAATTTTATGACACATGTAAGACACAACAGGTCTTTTCTACTTATAAGGCACTGAAGAATGGTAGAAACCAGAAATCACAGAACAAAAGCAATAGCACTGGGGTGCATGAGACACAAAGCTGGGTTGAAGAGGACACAGTACCTATGGCAAGTTTTGAAAGAGGAAAATTCTAAACCCCTGCCTAAAAACCCCAACTAGAAGCAATGATATGTTCTCATCAAGAGGAGCACTAACTGCTTTGAAGTGGCACTAGAGATTGTCTCATATGTTATCACTATAGTTCATATTGATTCATTCTCTGTAGCTGAATTATCTTTAAAAAATTTATGGTGCATTTTTATGGCAATAGCCAATCATGCATATCATTAGTGTGCATAGCAAGAAGTTTAAGACAAGAGGAGACTGATGGCTTTTCAATTATTGATGTAAATGAATTGCCAAGTGTAGCTAGTTTAAGAAATGCAATAAAGAGCAAAAGTCAAATCTCTGGCTCTGTGCACACACACACACACAACTACACTAAACAAACTCATATTTCATCTTAGCACCAAGTGAAGAAGGCAATTACTTAAAATTTCAGACACCTCTGGAATTTTATGTCGTGAAATTAAATTAGAAAAAAAAAAAGACACTGTCATTGGCATTTAAAAGAAGGATACTCAGAATTTCAACTTGAGATAATGCTTCAGAGGTCATCATATTCAACCCTACCTTAGGCAGAAATCCCTCCAGTGCCCCTAGGAATTGTCACCAGGCTGATCAGAGACTGGCTCTGACTAGAGATTGGTGGCCATTGCCACTCACACAATGGAAGTCACTTTATGAAGAAAGAAAGCTTACTGAATTAAGAAACAGATTATTTGTCCACATGTAATGTGGTTTCACCACTGAGTTTCTGGGTTTCCCTAAGCATATCACTTACTCTCTATAAAAATTTTTTTAAATCTTAAAAATGGAAAGGATAATGAGATATGGGATTATATTAGGGACTTCAAAGGTAGCATATACTATAGGAGTTATCAGCAGACTGGGTTTATGTTATAGGTGTGCTTATAAATAAGCATGTTGATGTTGGTAACATATATCTCTATCTCAGGGCTGTGGCCACAAACTAGACCACATCACAGTCTGTCACCCCACAAAGTTCCATAATGAGTTTCTACTCTCCACATGAAGCATAGTCCTCTATACCATCTAACACCTTTCTGACTTGCTTTTACTCAATTCCATTCTCCATCATCTTCTTTACCATTCCAAAATCTAACACTGTCCTCAAGTCACCATCCAGTCCCATCCACTTCACATCTACTAAACATCATTAGTTCTTGTGTCATGAGAAACTAAGATATGACCTGTCTCAACTTCTAGTGTTCCCATTAACAACAAATGCATTCATATCCTTTACATCCTTGACTTTTCCTTCAAGTCTGGGAGGTATATTCAGAATCAACTACTGACTTTTCATATGCCCTTTATATCAGCTCCTCCCCAAATCTAAAACCAAATCTTGAGCCCATACACCTATCCTCAGCTCTAGACCCAAATAGCTAAGTACCAGTTGGGCATCTCGACATATATTTTGGGAAAAGTTTTCAATTAGCAATAATCACGCCTCGGATAAACCTCATTGGCTACGATACTGCCACTGCGCAAAGCTTCGACATATATTTTGAATAGAAACCCTTATTTAGCATATTTCAAATGCAATCCTAATTTCCATTTCCAACCTAAACTCCTACATTCGTATAGGGAATCTATCTCATTACTCAAGCAGTCATTGAGATCTCCTTTCCATATACCTGGTGTCCAATTGCAAAGTAATGTCAGTTTTACCTTTTAAACTATTTATTGACTCCACTTACTTATCTCCAATGTAAAAGCTTACTACCTTAATTCAATCCATCTCTGTCATGTGAACTACTACAGCAAACTCATTGCCGGTCTTGACTCCTGTCTTGCTACTTTAAAATCGAATCTCAATACCACACTAAGAGTTCTATTTCTCAAGGATGAAGCCAACAGAATTCAAAAGGTGAGCCTTTTAGAATCTGGCCCTGCTTACCTCTGAAGCCACATTCCTCTGCCTTATCTTCTCACTGTACTGCTGGCAGACTCAGTTCCATGCAGCTCCACTCTGTTGCCTTCAGTGATTTTGTACCATTTGTCTATTTCCTCAGCTCGTTCCTATTACTCATCTTCAACATATCAGCCTCCTGCAATCTTTCTGAAACTCCAGACTGTGTTGGATGCCCTTCTGCTGTGTGTTCATATATTTCTTAGTTATAGTTTTCTCTTTGTTTCTTTCCCACCAGAGTGTGAATTTTCCCAGATAAGAGTGTCCAGGGTCCTTTTTAATTTTTTTTTTTTAAGAAAGGATGGATCTAAAAATCTATCATTATAAACTATAGACATATTTATGTGTGTTGGACCATGAGCCTGAATACAATCACCCACTGCACCATAGTATGGAGAGAGGGCTCTGGATAGAACCATGGGGAACATAACCAAGATCCCTTTGTATGTGACCAAGGCCATGAAGAAGCAGGAAGAGTAATTTTCAGGTGCACACAAGATTTCAGGGCAACAAGAAAGCCACAGAGAAAAGTGGAGAGAGGATATAAGGGAAAGGGATTTAATGTGCTGAAGTGACCTCACATTTGTAGAGCTACAGCATTACCCTGATCCCCAAACCAGGCAAAGACCCCTCCAAAAAGGAGAATTTCAGACCAATATCCCTGATGAATATGGATGCCAAGATTCTCAACAAGATCTTAGCTAACAGGATCCAACAGTATATTTAAAAGATTAGGGATGCCTGGGTGGCTCAGTTGGTTGAGCGGCTGCCTTCGGCTCAGGTCATGATCCCAGCATCCTGGGATCGAGTCCCACATTGGGCTCCTTGCTCACCAGGGAGCCTGCGTCTCCCTCTGCCTCTTCCTGCCACTCTGTCTGCCTGTGCTCACTCGCTCTGACAAATAAATAAATTAAAAAAAAAAAAGATTATCCACCATGACCAGGTGGGATTTATCCATGGGATGCAAGGGTGGTTCAACATTCACAAATCAATCAGTGTGAAAGAACAAATCAATAAGAGAAGAGAGAAGAAACACATGGTCCTCTCAACTTATGTAGAAAAAGCATTTGATAAGATACAACTTCCATTCCTGATTAAAACCCTTCCCAGTATAGGGATAGAGGGAACATTCCTCAACTTCATAAAATCTATCTATAAAAAACCCACAGCAAATATCCTCCTCAATGGGGAAAAGCTGACAGACTTCCCTTTGAGATCAGGAACACGACAAGGATGTCCACCCTTGCACTGTTGTTCAAAAGTCCTAGCAACAGCAATCAGACAACAAAAAGAAATAAAAGGTATTCAAATTGGCAATGAAGAAGTCAAACTCTCTCTCTTCAGAGATGACATGATACTTCCTATGGAAAACCCAAAAGACTACACCTCAAACTACTGGAACTCATACAGCAATTCAGTAATGTGGCAAGATACAAAATCAATGTACAGAAATCAGTTGCTTTCTTATACATTAACAATGAAAACACAGAAGGGAAATTAGAGAATCGATTCCATTTACTATAACACCGAGAACCATAAGATACCTGGGAATAAACCTAATCAAAGAGGTAAAGGATCTGTACTTGAGGAACTACAGAACACTCATGAAAGAAATTGAAGAAGACACAAAAAGATGGAAGAGCATTCCACACTCATGGATGGGAAGAATAAACATTACTAAAATGTCTATACTGCCTAGAACAATCTATACTTTCAATGCCATCCTGATAAAAATTCCATCAGCATTTTTCAAAGAGCTGGAACAAACAATCCTAAAATCTGTATGGAACCAGAAAAGACCCCGAATTGCTAAGGAAATGTTGAAAAAGAAAAACAAAACTGGGGTCATCATGTAGCCTAAGTTCAACATTTATTACAAAGCTGTGATCACCAAGACAGCATGGTACTGGCACAAATACAGCTGATCCATAAAGAGAGTTATCTGAATGCATTTGACAAGAATGACAAATATGAGAAGCAAAATCAAGGACATTGAAGTTTAGTGTGGTATTTAAACTACACAAATAAAACACAAGCATCTTATTAAGATGAATTTGTCTGGGGAAGGAAGAAACAAAACAAAAGAAAATTGCCCATCACCACAAAGGAAGTAACACGTAATTAATAAGAGTTACAAAACATTCAAAGGATGAATTTGGTCCTTGAACAAATCCTTTATATCACATAAAATTAGACTGAAAAATCACAGCATGTTAAGCATGACTATTAAAGGACCTTTTGTTCTGAGCTCCACCTCACACCAAAGCCTTGAGATTCCTTGATTCATTAATACCATTGGGTTTATTTTTATACAGGTTAAATCACCTGTTGTTACAATGTGGTTCTGGGTCATTACACAGTGAATTTTAATAAATTAAACCTGCTGTCCTTTTCAAAAACAACACACGGGTCAACAACTATGATTAAGTTGTCTATATTAATAAGTAGTTATCTCTAGAATAATTATAGTTTCCTCTAAGTGATTTGTATAAATGGGAAATATCTTTAAATAGTTTCAAATTTTTTATATCCTCACCTTTGATATGTCCTGTGTGATCAAATATCTGTATATGGATACCCAGGTGTTCTAACTTCAATATTTAATTCAATCCCCTGAATCCTGTTTTTCCAACAAGGGAGTATAGTAGAGTGGTTAAAGACATAGCCCATGGAACAAACTGCCTCAGTTGGAATCCCAGCTCTGTAACTAGTTCTTTGACCTTGAGCACGTTGTTAATCTTTCCATGATTCAGTTGTTTCTTTGTAACCTGGAGATAATAATAGTGCTTATCCATTAGAGTTAGTCTAACTATTTCATAAGTTAATGTATTTATAAAGTGCTATACAAGGAAAATGTTTAGTAAAGTTCTTAGAATAGAGTCTGGTACAGAATAAACATTTAATAATTTATCATGATTTTGATAATTTTGGTCCTCTTATTTACATTGAACAACATCACTTGCTTATTGTCTTACAGTTTATATTTCCTCAATAACAAGTAGTAGATTAGGGGGGTTCCAAAATGGTGATACAGGAAGACCCTGGATTCACCCCTTCCTATGGACACAGTGAATTTACACCTACATATTGAACGATTCCTCCTGAAGAATAACTAAGGACTCATTGAAAGTCTTCATAACAGAGGTTAGAAAGACCACATAGAGAACCACAGGATACATGGCAGATGGGAACCCCATTTCCACTCTGGAGGGATAGAGGAAAAACAAGAGGGAATGACTGAAGGGGGTACAAAATGCTTTTAAAGCACATGAAGCGAATGATTAAATTTATTGCAAGGGGATAATGGAGAGAAGTAGTACAAGACTTCACCAACTAAATGATACATTAAATTGGTCTTTGAAATGAAAACCATTTTTTTTTCAAAATGAGGAGAATAATATTCTGAAATATATCACTCAATAGTATCAAAAACCATTAGACTGTATAAGGGACATTTAGAGGGTGAGGCCTGAAGTCCACAGAGACCAAGCTAAAGGCAGCCAGGGGCCTAGCTGTAAATATATGGAGTCCATGAGACTAAGAGGGTATACTTTGTCATGTGATTTCTGAGGATATAAAAACTATCAAGAATCAGAATCACAAGATATGCTTTCACTTTAGAAAAACTGCATGAGAAAAATCAACCAGGAAACTCTAAGAGAAGAAGAGAACCTAAACCAGAGTAGGGTCCACAGGGATGATGAAAGGGGACCTGACTGAATAAATCTACCAGTGGTAGAATTCAAGAGGACACAGTGGCCAATTAAATGTAAAAATGGAACAGAAGGAAGAGACTAGGACGACTCCATGATTTCTAGTGGAATGACTGCATCATGCCTTCAGAGATAAAAGCAGTAGGTTTGTAAGGAAAGAGGACAATTTTGGTTTTGCATATGACAAAACCCTGGGTCTATGGGACATCCCAAAACTGATACTCATGGGATGGACTGTAGAAATAAAGTTCTGGAACACAGCAAGAATTCAGAACATAGGCTTCATGTTTTAGAGCTGTTAAATAGGAAAGCTTGAAAAGAAACCAATATACTTAATATTTAAGATATTAGTTTCACTGGATTAATGGATGGTAGGGTTGAGGTAAACCCTCCTTAAGAAAAATGGAAGGGGTTTAAATTCAAGATTTGGGTAATAAAAAAGTTTTTTTTTTTTAAATAAAGATTTTATTTATTTATTTGGAGGGGCAGAGAGAGATAGTGAGAAGCAGACACTTGGTTGAGGAGGGAGCCAGATATCAGGTGATCCCAGGACCCCGAAATCATGACCTGAGCCAAAGACAGATGCTCAACCAACTGAGCCACCAAGGCACCCCAAGAGAAGGTTTTTTAGAATAAAGAGAGAAAATCATATAACGAAAGTATACTATAAATTCAAACATACTACATAAATGGTCTGCAAAGAGAACATTCTTGGGATTTAGGCTACCTTCTTAAAGCTCACTCACCCTCTGCAGACAGTAACTGCAAGAAAACTCCAGAAAACGTGTTTTTTACTTAACTTCATGTACGTCTTTCAGGGCAATGAACAGGTATAGAAAAATAAACAGGTCTCAAATTTTCCAGATTTACCTCCATTTCTAACACCTGTATGAAGGTTTCTGGGAGGATACAAGCATCTTAAGAGTCAGAGCACCCAGTCCTGGCATTTATAACCCCCAGCCTTATTCTCCACTGGTTCAAAGTCTCATGGAAGGTCTCTAGCTTCTTTTGTTTCCACACAGGCTCATAGTTAATGAGCACTGTATTTCTTGTTTAAATTCGAAAGTTTGTTTCTTACTGAAAACAAAGGGAATAGAAAACAAGCAATACTAAGTGTTGACAAGTCCCTGGAGGCATGCAGTTCTCTTGTTCTTTAAAAGCTCTCAGTAGCCTTTGTGGAATTACCAAGGTTCATTCCAGAGACAAATAAAAAACATAGTTCTGTAGTGACAACTCCATTCACCTTTAAAGAAAAAAAAAAATCAAGAAAACAAGAATAACTTAAAAGTCTAAATGTTTGGTTTCAGGCTATATTTTACTTTTCGTTCCCCTCCAATCAATCTTGAAAACCTATTTTAACTTTTAAAATATAAGACTATAAGATATCAAAGGAAGAAACCCTCACCTAAAAAAACAGAATGTAACTATTGAAAAATCAGCTTTAGAATGGATGGGATGGTTGTGCCTGTGATTTAACCTCAGAAGAAAAAAAAAAAAAACAATCTCATTGAAAACACCTGTTTATACTGTTGGTCTGTCCCAGTTTGGATCCTGTATGAACTGATTTCTTATAAAATGACCTGCTTTTCCTATTAATAGAGAACCGGAACTGATTTTATGCTATTTAGAAACAAATATATATTCTTATTTATTCTTATTTATATTTATAGAATATTTATTTATTCTATATATTTATTCGCATAGAATATAAACGTATTTATTTATATAGAATATTTAATATATTTATAGAATATTTATTCCTAACTAAATCTTATAGACAGAGGCGTTCTGTCTCTGAGCGGACAGATGCACGGCCAACAGCTCCCTTGGGTTTCCAAAGACTATTTCCAAAGACAATTTCCAGTCCCCACACCCACCTTCTTCCGACAAACTGGGCACAGTTTTGCAGAACGCAAAAACTATCCTCAGCCTGACATATGAATATGGCTCCAGGAGTTTGTTAGTTCCTTCCCTCACTCTCTTTAGTGCACCTGGCTGACACACTGGACATGAATACGTGTGTACAAGATACCATGTTGACCCAGAATTTCTCAACCGCTTGTTCTCCCAGAGGAACATCAGAATTTAACTGACAAGCAACACCACCCCCAACAGTACAACTAGGAAAATAATTTTCCAGTATTGGCCCCTGGGAGTCTTTCAGTTGACTTTATGTCCCTTTTACATACTCCTATCATTGTGCTGTATTCTGACACTAGAAGACCCTAGGAACATAGATAAATAGAAAGGTAGGTTGGGTAAATAGGTAGATAGATGACAAATAGATATTCCCGCCTATCTCTCTATATATATATCTATGCCTATACCTATCTATCTGTCGATCTACCTGTCTACCTTGTCTAAGTCCTAGAATCAGCCGTTTCTCCAAGAAGCCTTAGTTCCTTTTATCAAAGAAACATTTTAGAACCCAGGATCTA
Source organism: Taxidea taxus jeffersonii (assembly GCA_003697995.1). NCBI lineage: Eukaryota > Metazoa > Chordata > Mammalia > Carnivora > Mustelidae > Taxidea > Taxidea taxus. The sequence goes on from ML109218.1 coordinate 75,626, forward strand.
GGCCCTTGGTATGCTAATGGCTACCGGGGTGTTGCTATCTCTAGGCCTGCTCAGCTAAAAGAACAAAAACATATATATGTATAAACTAATTTCTGTATATACAGAAAAGCATAAAGAATCCTGTGTCATCATCTACTAAACATGAGTCTATACAGATGTCTTCAGCTCTAATCTATTATTACCACATGATAGTTTTATCCCTTGATTATTTGTAACCTCCAATTCCAACAATGAGAAATCTGGCTCCAAACTTCTTCACTTATTTAATTGTTCAAATCCAGTATACATGAACAGCAGTACTGGAAGCATTGACCTGTGCCCCTATGAGAACAGAATGTAAGCTAGAATGCAGTGCTTGTTTGCAGTTCCTTTTGCCTTTAGTCTTATCAAGTTATTTCTGAATACATAGGTCAGTACTTACTTCCTCTACATTCTCCAATAAGGTTCTTTCATAAATTTGTAATGCAAGTAGATAGTTTGGTCATGTACAGCATTCTACCTTAGGATCCTCTGATTGCATAAATATATTTTCTTTTCAATTTGCATGCATTGTTTCATTCCTTCTGCTGTAAATTTCTATGGGCTGTGAAATATAGTGACATATATCCAACATTACAGTATCATTCAAATTAATATCACTGCCATAAAATAACCCCTGGTGTTTCATCAATTCAGCCTTCTCCCCAACCCTTAGAGCCCTAAAAATCACTGACTTTTACCTGCATTATAGATTTGCCATTTCCAGAATGTCATATAAATGAAATCATACAAGATATAGCCTCTTAATACTGGCTACTTCACTTAACAATATGCATTTAAGATTCATCCATGTCTTTTCATGGCTTGAGAGGTTTTTTTTTAATCATAGAATAGTATTTTGTTGAGTGGACATACCTCAGTTGGTTTATCCATTTACTTATTTAAGAATACCTTGTTTGCTTCCAGCCTTAGATAAACTACAATAAACATTTTCAAGCAGGTATTTGTGTGGATATAAGTGTTCAACTCATATAGGTAAATGTCCAATATCAGGATTGTTGGATCTTATGATGACTCCATGTTAACCTTTTTAAAAAACTGCCCAAGTATTTCCCAAAAAGACTTCCTTATTTTACATTACCACCAGCAATCAGGACATGGCCCCTGCTCTGCATTCATGCCAACAATTGCTATGGTCTTTTTTTTTTCTTTACCTATTATAATAGTTATGGAGTAAGATCTCACAGATAGTGCAATTTGAATCCCATAATGAACACTTATATTGAGCATCTTTTCATATACTTACATACATGTGTGCAATTTTTGGGTAAGCTATCTGGACAGATGTTTCACACCTTGCTTAATTGAGTTGTTTTCTTCTTGTTTTCAGAGTTCTTTGTATATTTTGAATACAAGACCTTTATCAGATATGTATGTGCTTTGAAAATATATTTTCAGCTTGTGGCTTGTCTTTCATCTTTTTAACTGTGTCTTCTATAGACCAAAAGTTATTTTCAATTTAAATAAAATCAAATGTATCAATTATCTTAAAGATCAGGCTTTTGGTGTTATATCTAAAAAATCATTATCAAGGCATAACTTTCCAGATAAATTATTTTTTTCTAGGTGAAAACAAGTATTGGATATGCTTATCAGAGGGGACCATAAAGAAAGCAGAGCATATATCTATCATAATAAGAATCTGGCTATACTTTGGTTATGTTTAGGTTAGGCATTACTGAGAAGTAAGGTATAACTATTTGCTAATTGCTTTCCATATCTATGACAAATATGTATCCTTGAACATTAGGTTTTATTTTTTTCCTTTAGCTTAACATATTATAAGGACTAGTGTGAAGGTATATATATATTTTTTCCAGTACTTTTCTCATTTTCTTTCCCTGGTTGCTATTGGCCAAAAATTTATCTTGGCTTAAGTTTTAGGAAGACTTGGGGAAAGTTTAGCTCACAGTTTACAACTATTAAATTGGACTCTTATGGGCTCTGCTCCAATTATTCTTTTTGCTTGTAGGGGTACTGAGACCATAGCTAATTCTTTGGTTATTCTTGAATTATACATAGTGTAAGTCTACTGACTTCCAGACCAGCTATAATTTGATTATATGCTGGGGAATTTTCTGGGACTTCTGAAAATATTTCTGCAGTACATTTTATCTGGTAGTTCCATTTGCAAATAGTTCTCTACCTATTAAGTTTGCCAGTTTTTTTTTTTTAAATCAAACAGAAGAGGAACTGTTCTCCTGTAATAGTCCTAAAGTAAGTTTCATGTTGAAACATCGAAAAGTGCTTAGGACAGTTAGATTTCTTCCTACTTGAGTGGATTAGTAGGAATCACAGGGATATGACAAACTATGTTAGTGGAATCAATGGTAGATGCAGTGATATTTATGTAAAACAAGAAAGCTATATAGCTGAATCCTCACCAAAACTATCCATCTTTTCTCTATGGAAATGCACTTTTATAATTTTGAATTAGAAACAAGAAGAAGAAAGAGTCAAAACTAAAGTTATATGAAAGTAAGAAAGAGTAAACAAACATATTCACCCACAAAGCGCACCTCCATATCAATAGGTCTAATTACAGTTAATAAATATCTATATGCATAAGGCCTTACAATAACACAATAAATTCATAAAATAAAAATTATGTTTTTGAATAAATAGTGTTAAATTATCATTCTAGAAAATTGAGTCTTATGTTTCAGACTAATTCATATACTAGTGACAGAGAATCTGAAAATGAAACTAAGAAAATAATTATATTAACAATGTCATAAAATTAAATATTTGAAAGTAAACTAAATAATAGAAGTACGGGATTTGTATGCTGAAAATTATAAAACATTGCTGAGAGAAGTTAACAAAGATTTAAATAAATGGACATCCCATAGTCATGACTCTTAAAATTTAATATCACTATAATAATAGCAATTCTTTCCATTGATGTATCGATTTCATGAAATCCCTATGTAAACCTTAATAGGATTTTCTGCAGTAATTGACAATCTGATCTTAAACTTTATATGGAAATGCAAAGAGCCCAAATAGTCAAAAAAAAATCTTGAAAGAGGAAAAATGTTGGAAAACTTATGTAACTTGATTACAAAGCATATTATAAAACTGCAGTAATTAGCATAATATAGTATTGGCATAAGGATGGGTATTGAGATTAATGGAGCTGAATTGATAGTTCACATCATAATTAAACTCTAAAGTTTAATTTATATTTGATCAACTTTTAACAAATGTGCCAAGACAACTCAATGAGAAAGAATAATCTTTTCAATAAATGATGCTGGGACAATTAGATATCATAGGCCAATGCACGTGTGCATGCACACACATACATTTAACCCCTTACCTCACACCATATACAAATATTAATTCAAATAAGTAAATCATAGTCTAAATGGAAGAACATGATAAGGGAAAACATAGGAGAAAAAATTCTTGACTTTGAATTAGGTAAAGAACTTTTTAGATACCAAAAGCATGAGCCATAAAATAAAAATGGTATTGATAATCTTTTCATGTGCTTTTTAACTATTTGAATATAGTCTTTGAGAAATGTCTAATCAAATCCTTTGCCTATTTTGAATTATTTTTTTTTTCCAAATTGTTGAGCTAAATGGCACCTGGGTGGCTCAGTCAAATGTCTGACTCTTGGTTTCAGTTCAGGTCATGATTTCAGGGTCAAGGGATCAAGCCTTGCGTCAGTCTCTGCACATTTCTGCATCAGTCTCTATACTCAGTGTGGAGTCTACTTGAGATTCTTTCCCCTCCTCCCTCTCGCCCTCCCCCAACTCATACACACTCTCTAAAATAAATAAATACATAAAATCTTAAAAAATATATAAATTGTTGAGCTAAGAGTTATTTGTATATTCTAGATACAAGGTCCTTAATAGATATATGGTTTGTAATATTTTTCACATTTTGTTGTCTTTTCACTTTGTCTTTTGAAGCACAAAATTTTCCAACTTTGACAAAGTTCAATTTATCTTTTTTTAAAATTATTATTGTTATACTTGTGATTGCAGTGCCATGTCTGAAGAAATTTTCCCTAACCCAAGGTTATAAAGATTATACCTATTTTCTTGGAGTGTTTTATTGTTTTATATTTACATTTAGGTCCTTGGTCCTTTTTAAGTTAATCTTTGTGTATGGCTTTAAATATGAGTTCAAACTCAACTTATTGCATGTAACTATCCAATTGGCTCAGTACCATGTGTTGAAAAGACTGTTCTTCCCTGATTTAACTATCTTGATATACTTGAAAAATCAATTGACAATATATGCATGGGTTTATTTTTGGATCCTCCAAGTCTATTTCATTGATTTCTACATCTATTCCTATCCTTTGTCAGCAATTTTTAACTTGTTTTATTTCCTTTCTTTTGCTTTATTTTTTATTTTTACTTATTTTTTTTTAATTTATTTGACAGAGAGAGAGCAGAAGTAGGGATAGAGGCAGGCAGAGAGAGAGGAGGAAGCAGGCTCCCTGCTGAGCAGAGAGCCCAATGCAGGAATGCGGGACTCAATCCCAGGACCCTGAGATCATGACCTAAGCTGAAGGCAGAGGCTTAACCCACTGAGCCACCCAGATGCCCCTCCTTTCTTTTGCTTTCTTAAAATTTAGTCTTTTTTTTTGGGTACAATAATTCATTTTCAAATATTCATACAGTATTAAAATGCATTTAAGGTTATGATTTCATTTCTAATTACCAATCTACTGACTCTGAATAAGCTAGGCATTTAAAAAGAAAAAAAAAATTTCAATTTTCACTTTGGTTTTTATTTTATCCCAGGAACTACTTAGAAACTTGTTTTGTTGTATTAACACACACGTATATATTTTTTGTTGTTGTTTATTTGCTGGATTGGTTATTTTGCTTTCATTTTGTTGTCGACCATTGTTTTTTTCATTCTGGTCAAAGATATGTTCTGTATAACCTTAAATGACTGGAATTTGTTGTAAATATCTCTTAGATATAAAAGACCACCCTATGAATGGTTTCCTGATTGTCGCTATGAAGAGTCTTATGAAGAACACTTACCCTGAAACCAATTTTTAAAAGTCTTTAGTTACTAGAGATTCTGTCATGTCTCAGAGAAGTTATTCACACTTCCAGCATCAAAAAATGTTTTCATAGGAACATAACTCATACTACCCTTTGCTTGGGAGCCCTGAAGCTCACTTCCAGCTTCACTACAAGAAGTGAACATGGATCTAGAGTTCCCATTCCTATGTACATGGAGCTAATGTTGATGCTCTTTTGGCATTGAATCTCTAGGCCCTAATAATGATATCAAATTCCTAGGGCAGTGCAGCCTTACCTCTCACTCACCAGTAAGAGCTTCCTTTCCACTTTTCTCCTTATTAAATGAAAATACATAGTTTAATGTATATGTGTGCATTTATGCATTTTTTAATAGCATCCTATGCATTTACAGCAAAAAGGGGGATATTTAGGCCTATGCCCAAATTACCCTTTTAACACAAAAGCATAGGGAATTGTTTTTTAAATGCATTGTGCAGATTGATCTATTAAGATGTGATGGCTTTTGCATGAAAATTGATCTATAGTTCTGTCTTCATCCCGGAGTTTAATGAATTTATCTTTTTTTTTTCCTTAGAGGAAGAATATCATTGAAACCTGATATGTAAATCTCTAGTGTGATAATTAAAGTTGGTATAAATATTCACTGTAGATGTAGATTAAATATGCACAGTGGAGCTTAAGGTATTTCCCCAATCACAGCCCAGGATATACTCAATTTTATCTACTATCACATTAAATAGTTATTTCTAATTATATAAGACTTTCATTTATAACATTTTTCCTTTCTCTTACCACTGCACCTGTATACTTCACTGCATCTACTGGGGATAACAAAAATTTTCTTTGAAATTGAATCTTCTTTGTCAGCTAAAAAGAAAACGAAAGTAGGTATGCTGTGTGCTAAAAGTAGAAATTGGAGGGATGTAACATTTAAATAAGGATAAAAAATGTAGCACTATCTCTTTCTCTATGTATATATAATATTTCTGTATATTTTGTAATACATATTATCTATAGAATCAAATAAACTAGACAATAATTATTCCTTTTTTTTTTAAGATTTATTTATTTGAGAGAGAGTGAGAGAAAGAGCATGAGTGAGGTGAAGGGCAGAGGGAGAAGCACTCTCTGCCTAGCAAGGATACTGAGACTCTGGGATTATGACCTGAGCTGAAGGCAGACCCTTAACTGACTGAGCCACCCAGGTGCCCCAATAATCATTCCCTTTTAACTGAACAAGAACTAAGTACAGATTGGTTCATAACTTATAAAAAGCCACATAGTATGTTTGATTCAGATAGTTTTACTCCATTCTTTCCATTTTATCTACTGCACTGCCAATAAGAATGACTAATTCCTGTACTTCATAGGGCAATTAGTCTCTGTCTTTAACTGTGACATCACTGAATGTAGGATTTGTTTAGCCTCTGATTCAATTATTCACTACAGTGACTAGATATTTGTGCCTCCTTTCAGCCCTGGAACCCTGAAAATACTCTGCTTACCGCTCTTACAGTAGATGTGGTATATTAAATTATTGTTCAACAAATATTCACTGCCTCCTTTTTTAAAAATTTTTTTATATTTAACCTTTTATTATTTAAACATATAATGTAATCCCACCACCCTCTCCCAACCCCTCTCCCCCCCCATCACTGCCTCCTTTTGACCTACATGGGAAGAATATACTTCTGTACTTGTCTGATGTTATGCATAGACATGTGACTAGCTTTGGTGAATATGATGTTAGTGAACATGATCTAAACGGAGGCTTAAAATAATCTTGCATAATTGCACTATTGCCAAGACAAGAATATGGCATGGGTAGCCTATTTAATGAACTCAAATAGGCCATAATTAAATATAAAAGAGAAACATATCTCAAAAAGAACTGTAGGTACAGTTTTAGTATATAGAGTTGATTAGTATCAAATCATGGGAAAGTTACAAACTTTTCTGAGAAAGATGTGTTTGCAAATGCGCTGCCGCCATAATCTAAAGAGTTCTAGACTGTTTAAGTCATGACATGCCTCTGGCCCTTCAACTTATAACAGGCAAGAAGGAGGCTGAGAAAACTGTTCAACCATCAGTAAGAAAATGTTCTCCATGACTTTTCAGGACTTTTTAGGATGAAGGCAGGGGAAGAATGTTGCAAAATAGCAGAATCAAGAGGTATAGAAAAAAATACACTGGGGAGTCCCTCTGAAGAAGCAGAATCAGGGTTTAATCGAAGAACCTTTCCTACCTTCAGTATAAAGGTACCTGGGAAATCTGACCACTGGGATTTTAGGATTTCTATGGCTAGTGAGTGCTAGAATCCTCTCATCATTCCCCTTTCTAACACGAGTTTTTATTGAGATAATAACTTCTATGTTTCTCTATTCTTTGTTGTATATTTATTGTCAAAACATACTTGTTCTTATAGTTTATGAGCCTCTAGTCTTCTTCCCCCCCCCCGCCCCGACCTTTTTTTAAGGAAGTAAAGGCATAGCCAAATGTTACTTGGTATAACTTTCAAAATGAAGCTGTGGAATGGGTGGTACCTCTTCCTCTCCAGGAGTTCCTATGGTTGTGAGTACATCCTGGTCCTTCTGAATTAAGTTATCCTTTGTAGGAACCTGAGTGGTGGTACATCTGAAATTAATACAGCACTGTTTGTCAATTATACTTTAAAAGAAAAAGAAAAGAAAAAATGAGAAAAATAAGATGGAAGATGAAATTAAGTAGAAAAGAAAAATGCTGTGGAATGATTAATAAGACCACACTTTTGTTTCCTCACAGAAACCAAAGAGAAGCTGATAGGGAAGATCATGAATCACTAATGCTATAATTACAAAAGAGCTGTATCGCTGTCTATTCCAAACACCGCTTGTTCAGGATGCCATGCAGCAATGGGTACAACAGTACATTTTAGGCACTTTGAGCATTACCTTAAAATAAACACTAAGTCTAGTTGCCCAAGTTAATTCTACTGAATATACTGAAAAAAATCCTGTCTGTCAAGGCAGGGTATAAATTCTAGATGCCTTGAGTCAGGAATATGGCGGTGAGTCATCTCATCTACTTCTTATACTAGATTTATCAATACACTTCATCTTAATCAAATCACCTTTGAGACATCCTACCCCGTTATTCCTGTTCTTATACCTATTTGATATTATCTTCTCTGAAACACAATCATAATTGCTATGGAGAAAAAGTAATTGGAAAATACCCCACATATTGTTATTTGAGAATCTCAAAATACTTAACAAATATTTAATAAACTTATCTTGGATCCTCATCATTGAGATTAATATAATACAACACCTGACTTCATTATTTTTACAGCCTGGCAGGGGAAACAAATGTATAACTAAAGAAGTATTATAAAATATGCCAAATTCTATAATAGAGATACAGAAAAAAAGTCTAATGAATTTGTATAAAAATTACACATACACAAATATATATGCATGTACATATTTATGCATACACACATATGTATGAGAATAAAGAAAGAAAAATGTGGTACATATACTCCACATTTTGTATGGAAAGATGTAATGTCATAAAATTGTCAATTGCTCCAAAATTACCATGTAAATTTTTTCCCAAATAAGCTGCATTTTAACTTTATCTGAAAAAAAAAAAAAAACAAAAACAAAAACCTAGAGATCTAGTGAAAAATCCAAAAAGAAAATACTAGCAAGTGAATAACTGCCTTACCCTAATAGATAATACCTAAATATACTGATTTTGTATTTATAGATGATTAGACCAGAGCAGTCAATTCTGGCATTATTAACATTTTGGGCCAGATAATTATTTGTTGGGAGAGGACTGGCTTCTCTGTGCATTTTAGAATACTTAGTAGCATTCTTTATCTGTACCAACTAGAGGACACTAGCACCCATCTGATTGTTTAAGGAAAAAAAGTATCCAGACATTGCCAAATGTCTCCTGGAGGGCAAAAAATCACTGCCTTTAAAACCACTGATCTAGATCTTTTGTTAAAATGCAAATAGATCATATCTCACTCCTTGAGATTCACCAATAATTTATCAACACATTTAAAGTCCAATGTCATTACCATGTCCAACAGAACCCTACACAATCCCACTCCAGTTGTCTTTCCAACTTCACCTTCAATGACTGCTCCATTATCCCTGTCCTATAGTTGGCCTAGTCCTTGCTGTTCCAAGAGAGGCCAAGCATGTCTCCACTTCAGATCCTTTACCTTGATGTTTCCTTCCTCTGGAATGTTCTTTCTCAAGAAATTTCTATACATTCACTCTAAGTTTCACCTCATCACCCTATTATTTTCTGTTCCTCCATTAGAATATGAACTCTGTGAGGACAAGTGCTTCATGTTGTTTGCTGCTATAATCTATGACCTAAAAGGGTGCCTTGAATGTTGAAGGCACTCAACAAAACACCTGACTTCATTATGTCTATTCTCTGGCAATTATGTCTATTCATTATGTCTATTCTCTGGCAAGGGAAACGAATGTATAACTAAATAATTTTTTTGAAAGAATAAATAAATTTCTACAAATCAGTAATGAAATAAGTAATTTTTTAAAAGAGGCAATTAATAAAGTTATATACAATAACCAGAGAAATACAATTTTAAGGAAGTAGATTCTACATCAAATATGTATACATGGCAAAAAAAATCCAAAATAATTTTTGTAGGCAGTGATGAAGGTAAACAAAAAGTCTTATATACAGTTACTATTGCTGTTCAATGTTATAAAATGTTTCAAATGCAAAATGGGGAAAAATATTGTAGTCGAAAAAATTATAGTTAAAAATGCACATGCTCTGTCATGGCACGTTGTTTTTGTTAAGATTTTATTTACTTGACAGAGAAAAGAACATAGCAAGAGAGGGAACACAAGGAGGGGGGAGCAGGAGAGGAAGATGCAGGCTTCCTGCCATGTAGGGAGCCCACTGTGGGGCTTGATCCCTGGCATCATGACCTGAGCCGAAGGCAGTGCTTAACTGACTGAGCTACCCAGGCGCCCTGTGTCATATCATCTTTTTAAAAGAGATTTAATTAATTTAATTTATAGATAAGTTCCCTATAGGAAATGTTGTACATTTGCACATGGAGATGTATTTAATGAGAACTATTGCTCAATTTTTAGTAATAAAGAAAAATTCAGAAAATCTACCAAAATTCAATCAACATTCAAGTACATAAAAATTTGTATGTTAGACTATTATAGCTACAAAAAAGGTACATTTTATATAGTTATAGGATTAATCAATCTTAATATAATATAATCTTAGCATAATACAAAGTTATGAAAATAAGTCAGAACAATTAATTTATATCTGCCTTATGTATTTTGCTAAGCTAAACAATAGTAAACAATGCTATAATTTATTAAAAAATATGCAGAACATAAGAATATGGAAGGGAGAATACTCATTAAATAATAATAAACAATAATGTTCATATCTGAGGAAGATCAAAGGTTATCCCTGTGGGTGAGAACTCTGAAGGTTTTAACCCCAATTGTGCTCTGCTCACTCTCTTTTTAAGAAGAAACAAAATTATGAAGCAAATATAAAAGTATTAATATTTGTTATGAATGAGGATACATGGGTGATACACCATTTCATAGACTTTTTTTGTTTGCATTTTCCAAAAAAAAAAAAAAATTGAAGTACAGTTGACATACAATGCTATATTAGTTTCAGGTATACAACATAGTGACTTGACAATTCCACACATTACTCTGCTCACTAGCATAAGGGTAGCTACCATCTGTCACCACACATTATTACAGTATCATTGACTATATCCTCCAACCTGTACTTTTTAATGTCTTTGTGGTTGTGTTTTGAAGGAGAATAAAATAAAAGTGTTACACACTCAGTTCAATATTTATTAAGTGATTATTATTTGCCAAGCAACATGTTAGACGCTAAAGTACAGAGTGGGACCATCGTTTGCATATAGAAGAGATTGAAACTGAATCCGAATTAAGAGTTTACCCTGAAGAAATGATAAAACAGAAACATCATTACTAAAAGTGGAAAGACCTTGAGTATGTCCATACTTCTGAGGTACTTTAAGATGAATACTTAGTGTAGACAAAAAAATAATGCCGTGCTAAAATTTCTTCAAAGAGTTGTGCAGAATTCACAGATGGTTGCAAATGAGGAGTTCTCAGGATCTTTGCTTGTTCACCATTATTTCCAATACACTTTTGAAATATTTTAATATATGATAAATGACTCATCAAGGCTCAAAATATTAAGGAACATCTCTGGATGCACTAGAACATAGGAGACTACAGATACTAATTTAATAATTGACTTTGGTATTTTTATGATTGCTCTGTTTACCTTAGATTGAATTAAGTTTCTAAGGTTAAGATTGAGCCAAACTGACACAACACGTTTCTTACAAAAACACAAACAAAATGTAAGGATAAATTATACCCAGCACACCTCTTTCTGTAGGGCAGTCTAAGAAGGTGCTAAAAAAAAATAATAATAATAATAATAAAGGAAGTCAAGAATGTTAGAAGCATAAGCATTTATTTTTTTTTTAAGATTTTATTTATTTATTTCACAGACAGAGATCACAGGTAGGCAGAGAGGCAGGCAGAGAGGGAGGGGGAAGCAGGCTCCCTGCTGAGCAGAGAGCCTGATGCAGGGCTGGATTCCAGCACCCTGGGATCATGACCTGAGCTGAAGGCAGAGGCTTTAACCCACTGAGCCACCCAGACGCCCCAGAAGCATAAGCATTTAAGAGGTTTGTGAACAACAATAGGTGGATACTGGATTAATCACTTGGGTTTTATGGAGTACATTTTCTTCAAACTATTTTCTCAGTCCATCTGAAAACGGCCCCTTCTTTGTGATATCAACTAGGGAAAAATAATTTGTTCTTCAAACTATTTCAATTGTAGTACAATTACAGAATCTAATACAAATAACACAGAAAACTAACATTCATTCTGAATTTTGTTGAGTGCAAGAACCAATTTTTTTCCTTGGCTGGGGCATTCTGTCTAGCTCTTACTTCTCAGCTTAATAGCAAAATACTTTTCTCTGTTTCTCCACAATGGATGTGTAAACTAAGGCAAATAACTATAAATCCAGCCTCCAAACAAATATTATGATACTACAACCACTGGGTTATTATCTGGATCTTTTAGAATGTAAGTCTGGGGATTCCTTTTACTTGTTATCTTTTATTAGTGCTGGTAGATTGCCACGTCATATTGCTTGAGTAAATAAATCAATCTTCTTGAAATCTGACTACTGTAACAGAAAGTCCATTGTTTTGGGTATATATGCGGTGTGTGTACTTACTTGGATGGAGCATACAGTTTGTGGAAATTGGTCACATATTATAATGCTGATGATTACTACTGCATTGATAAGAATGTTAACCGCTGAAGAATCAAAAGTTGACAATCTGGAGAGATATTGCTGCCAGGAAAAAGTAAAGGAACTTGCAAACAGAAGATATCAATTAGAGGCAGCGTATGAAAGGAAAGGGAAGAAAATGGTGGAAATTAAGGGAAAAAATGAGAGAAATTGGAATGCCCATCAACATCACTTATGCCAAGGAAATGTGCCAAGCAATCAAGTAACTATGTTTCAGTTTACTAACAGACAAGGATACTTTCAATGTAAGAAACAGGTAATACTACCAAGTCCCTCACCCAGTTGCCATAGCGAAACTCTCTCTTGACACTTTCAAAAAACTGAAGACACTTAAAAATGAACAAAACTGGAAAGTAACATCCGTACACAGCTACTTTAAGAAGAAAACAGAAAATGAGAATTAAAACAGTTCAGCTAAAGAAAATATCTTCCCAAGCAACAATAAAACAGGGAAAAACAACAAATAAACAAATGGATACTGTTATGCCCAGATTGCAAGACCACCACCAAGAAGACCACCGAGAGCCAGATGTTCCGAAATGCAAAAGCAAGGCTTTATTCAGGCGGGCTGCAGCTCGGCCTCGTCCTACACACTGACACAGCGGAGTCTAGGAAGCCCCCAGCTGGAATTTTACAGGGATTATAAAGGCGATTTCCCGCGCAAAGAGTACATAGTCACATGGTTACACGTATAGGCAACCTTTAAAATGATTGGCGTTTGAGGTTACTTAAGCTGTGTTGTCTGACGAGGGTTGGTCAGTTCGGAAAACTGCTGGCAGGAGTTTTCCTTACTGGTTGTTTTTCTATCCTTTGTTAAAATAGAGCAATAACTCCTATTGGCTCATATCCGATCCTTCACTTGCATATGGAGGAACCACTTCTTTTTTTTTAAATGTTCTTTTTTTTTTTTTTTAGAGAGAGAGAGAGTGAGCACAGGCAGACAGAGTGGTAGGCAGAGGCAGAGGGAGAAGCAGGCTCTCTGCTGAGCAAGGAGCCCGATGTGGGACTCGATCCCAGGACACTGGGATCATGACCTGAGCCAAAGGCAGCCGCTTAACCAACTGAGCCACCCAGGCGTTGGAGGAATCACTTCTATTGGCTCATGTCCAATCCCTTATTTGCATATGGAGGAACCACTTTGGGATGTTCTCAGCTTAATATAAACAACAAAATGGCTGCCGCCTCTAAATGGCGTCACTTTAGCCCTTCATTCCCCACTTCACTTATGGACATGAAGCACAATCTTGTGGTTCAGGCCCGAAACTAAACTGCAACAGCTCTTTGTCTGGAAGAGGTGTATACCTATTTCGCAGTACCATCAGTTGTATAGTGTTCAATCTGTCTTTCATGAATTTTACCAATCTATTCAAAATGCAAGGTCCAAATGTTAGCCCAAGAGTACCTTGTAAAAAATTAGTCCCCAGGTCAAAACCATACTTAGTCCAATTTTCTTTTCTTGAGGTGAAGGCGAAGCGGCTGGGTTGGATGCTTGGAGACCTCCCATGTTTCACCACGGTAGTATTCCTCCAGGGCGAAGGGTCTGCTGGTCTGGTGTGGGAGTGATGGACCCAAGCTGTGATGACGTCCACCTTGAGGGCAGTGGGTGTAGTCAGCAGCACCACGTAGGGTCCCTTCCACCGCGGTTCCAAGGACCTCGGGTTATGCCTTTGGACAAACACCCAGTCCCCTGGTCTGAATGAATGGGGGGGTAGGGACAGAAGCAGAATCATATAATGCTTTAAGTTGGGGCCATATACTCTTATGCACAAACTGCAAATAGTCAAGTTTACACAAGAATTCAGTATCATCCAAGTCCGTAAGCAATTCAGCCGGAAGGCTAGGGATAATGGGCGGGGGGTGCCCGTACATTATTTCAAAAGGAGTAAAGCCAAGCTGATAGGGAGAATTTCTTACTCTAAACAAAGCAAAAGGAAGGAGTGACACCCAGTCTGCACCAGTCTCTAAGGCCAATTTAGTTAGGGTCTCTTTTAGAGTCCGATTCATTCTTTCTACCTGTTCTGAACTCTGGGGTCTATAAGCACAATGCAATTTCCAATTTGTCCCCAGCGCAGTGGCTATTCCCTGACTTACTTTTGAGATGAAGGCCGGTCCGTTGTCCGACCCAATGGTGGATGGGAAGCCATACCTGGGCAGGATCTCTTCTAGGATCTTCTTGGCTATGACATTCGCAGTCTCATGCTTGGTGGGATAAGCTTCAACCCATCCTGAAAAGGTGTCTACAAAAACTAGCAAATACTTATGTCCAAATTTTCCATGTTTAATCTCGGTGAAATCTACTCCCCAATACACACCTGGCCTATCCCCACGAAGGCGAGCTCCTTTTGTAACCGGTTGATTGGGGGCGTTAGTGAGCTGGCAGGCCTTACAATTTTTAACAATGTCCTCAATAAGCTGATTCCCTTTTCTAATTTTCACTTTGGAGTGCCAAAGCAAGTCCTGCATTCTTCGAGTTCCCATGTGAGAAGCTCGGTGGATCCTCTCAAGAATCTTGTTGCCCAGCTCTTGCGGCAAGATAAGCTTCCCCTCACAAGTTTTCCACCAACCTTTGTTTCCTTCTATGTCTGGAGGCTTGTGGGCCATGGGAATTTTATTTTTATCCATTCTGAGTCTTCTTGAGAATAATGAGGTATAGAAGGCAACTCTCGTGGCCCTGGGTCCACTAGAGTCAACACTCTGGTGCTGGGCTGGAGGGCCACTTCCTTGGCGGCCCGGTCGGCCAAATTGTTTCCCCTAGTCACTGGATCAGCTCCCTTTTGATGACCCAGACAATGCATAATGGCAATTTCTGCAGGCTCCCATAGGGCCTGGACGAGACTTAAAATCTCTTGTTTGTTCTTAATGGCCTTCCCTTCAGCTGTCAGTAGCCCCCTCTCTTGGTAGATGGCTCCATGGACATGTGCGGTGGCAAAAGTGTACCTGCCGTCCGTATATATATTTAGTCTTTTTCCTTTTCCCATCTGTAGGGGCTTTGTTAGTGCCACTAATTCTGCCCTTTGTGCAGATGTCCCCTGGGGGAGGGCTTCCGCCCACACTATCTCTGTGTCCGTAGTGACCGCCACGCCCGTGTACCTTTTTCCATCTCGAATGAAGCTGCTGCCATCCTAAACCAAGTATGCTCGGCATGTGGTAGTGGCAAATCCGATAAGTCTGGCCTGAGGCTATGCGTTTGGGCCAGGATCTGCTCACAGTCATGCAAGGGAACTTCTAGATCTGGGTCTGGCAGCAGAGTAGCTGGATTTAATGCTGTAGGTACACAAAAGCTAATCTACTCGGGGTTGAGTAACAAAGTCTGGTAATGGACCATGCGGGCATTGCTCATCCACCAGTCGGGTGGTTGTTTTAGCACTCCCTCTAGAGCGTGCCGAGTGGCCACGGTCAGGTTCTGTCCCAAAGTTAATTTATCAGCACCTTTCACTAAGAGAACTACTGCAGCTATAATTCTCAGACATGGGGGCCACTCAGCGGCGACAGGGTCTAATTTCTTTGACAAGTAGGCCACCGGCCGTTTCCAAGGTCCAATTGGCTGGGTGAGTACCCCCTTTGCAACTCCTTTATTTTCTGCCACAAATAGCGTGAGTGGCTTGTTCACATCAGGTAGGCCCAAGGCAGGAGCCTCCAGGAGGCTTCTCTTAACGGCCTCAAAGGCTTTCTGCATCTGATCTGCTCGGTCCAGTGAAATTCGGGAAGATTTTTGGTGGCTTCATATAGAGGCTTGGCCATCTCAGCGAACCCAGGTATCCACAGCCGGCAAAAGCCCGCTGTTCCCAGGAACTCTCTGACTTGCCTGGCTGACTTAAGCACAGGGATTCTTAGCACGGTTTCTTTAGGTGCATCCGGCAGCCAATGCTTGCCCTCTTTCAGTATGAAGCCCAGATAAGTGACTTCAGGTTTACAGATTTGTGCCTTTTTAGCTGAGGCCCTATAGCCCAGGTTGCCAAGAGTCTTTAAGAGCCTAGCCATTCCCTTTAGACAGCTATCATGGTCTGGAGTATTAACAAGTCATCCACATATTTCAATAGGCTTATTTCGGGATTTTTGGAGCGGTACTCACTTAGGTCTTCATGTAGCACCTCATCAAAGATGGCAGGTGAGTTCTTGAATCCTTGAGGCAGTCTGGTCCAGGTCAACTGACCGCTTATCCCAATTTCAGGATCGTGCCGGGTAAACGCAAAGTAGTTTTGGCTCTGTGGGGCTAAGGGCAGGCTAAAAAAGGCATCCTTTAGATCTAACACAGTATACCACACATGGCTTGGTGATAGGGAGCTCAGCAGGGTGTATGGGTTTGGGACTGTTGGGTGAATGTCCGTCACCCTCTTGTTAACTTCTCTCAAATCTTGTACTGGTCTATAGTCATCAGAATTGGGCTTTTTGACAGGCAGCAATGGGGTATTCCAAGCTGACTGGACGGGCTTCAAGATTCTTAAATCTAACAATTTTCTGATGTGAGGAGTAATCCCCTTCGTTGCTTCTAGTGACATAGGGTACCGGCGAACTTTTACTGGATCTACCCCAGCTTTGAGCTCCACAAAGATTGGAGGATGATGTTTTGCCAGTCCCATTCCCCCAGTTTCTGCCCATGCTTGGGGAAACGCCCATAGCCACTCATTTTCTGGAGACTCAAGCTTGGGATGCTGGTACAGCCTATACTCCTCTTCTAACTTGCTAGTTATTAGTATACTAACAGGCTTTCCTTTTGAGTCCGTCACAGAAGCCCCATTGCCCGTGAACTGTATCTGAACTTTCATTTTTGTTAGCAGATCACGTCCAAGCAATGGATAGGGGCAGTCAGGAATAACTAAAAATGAGTGGGTTACTTGGCTTATTCCCAAGTCTACTGTCCTCCGGGTAGTCCATCTATAGGGTTTTATGCCAGTTGCACCTTGTACCCATGTTGTCTTAGTGGACATTGGTCTTCTCGGGGCTAGTAACACTGAGTTTTCTGCTCCTGTATCTACCATGAATGTAACTGGATTCCCCTCCACTCTCAATGTCACCCTAGGCTCAGGGAGGGGGTCTGAGCCCTGACTTCCTCAGTCACTGTCTTCTGCTAACTCCACAGTTGGCAACCCTCTCACTCCTGCTTTTTGCTCTTTTTCTTTCTTTTTAGCTAGTTCTGGGCAATTCTTGATCCAATGTCCCTCCTCTTTGCAATAGGCACACTGTTTTTTTTCCACTTTTACTTTCGGTTGAGGTTTGGGTCTCTGTTCCTTCCCCAAAGAGGAAGGTCACTTAAAGTCTCCCGCTTGTACAGAAGCCAGGATTTCCCTGAGGTCCCTCTTGTGTTGGGCATGTTGTTGTTCCAAGATTCTAGCTAAACTTTTTTCTTTTGCTCTATCCCTTTTCTCACGCATGATTTCATGTTCTCTGTTCTTTCTCTCCTGTTTTTGTTCTTCTGTCTCTCTTTTATTATAAACCTTTTCTGCCACTGCTACTAGATCCCTAACAGATTTTTCACTGAGCCTGTCTAGAGCCTGTAATTTTCGCTTTATGTCCGGCGCAGCCTGATTTATATAGGCAAACATAATCATTTGAGTGGACTCCTGGTCTCAAGGTTATATGGAGTGTATCCGCTAAAGGCCTCCATGAGTCGCTCAAGATATGCTGCTGGAATTTCATTTTCTCCTTGTTTAACATCATAAATTTTGGCCATATTGGTAGGTCGGCGAGCCGCCGCCTTGAGACCTGCCAACAGAGCCTGGCGGTAGACGAGGAGTCATTCCCTACCTTCAGCCATATTGTAGTCCCATCCTGGTCGGGTCTCAGGAAAATAGGCAGCAATCTGGGTAGGATCCATGATGGGTGCTCCGGTGGGGCTGGGGACGAGTCTGTGGGCTGCTTCCTTGATAC
>ML109218.1:94351-126033 GCA_003697995.1 Taxidea taxus jeffersonii
ATCCCTCTCCTCCGTGGTGAAAAGGACCTGTAAAAGCTGGTTACAATCATCCCAAGTAGGCTGGTGAGTGAAAAGAATAGTTTCAAACAGGCGAATTAAATCCTGGGGTTTCTCAGAAAAGGGGGCATTTTGAGCACGCCAATTGTAAAGATCACTAGTAGCAAATGGCCAGTACTGGAACTGTTGTCGACCATCTGCATCTTCAGGACCTATAGGGCGAAGGGGAAAAGCAATAGAATTATGAGGGGGTGTAACTCCTCGGTGCCCACGAGTTGACTGGGCGGGACCCTCCGGAGCGGAGGGTGCTGCTGAAACATGTTTGTTCTCTTCAGATTTTTCTTCTTGTGCCTCAGTTAAGGCTAACTGGGGTAGAGAGTACGGAGGGAGAAATGTTCCTTCCTCTGTACTTTCTTCCTGGAGCTTCTTCTCTTCCTTCTTGGTTATTTTCTCATCTTCTTTTTCTTCCCTCTGTGTTTTTTCAATGAGTATTGGGGTGGGGAAAGAAGAAGGAGTAGAAGAGAGACTGGATGGTAAGAAAGGCTTAACCCAAGTCGGGGCGTCCTTATCTACAAGTTCTCTCCAAGTGACTATATAGGGAACTTGATCTGGATGACCTAAACGAGGGGTATAGATTAGGTGCTGTAAAATTCTGATCTTACTTATGTCAAAGCTCCCCTCGGGTGGCCAATTAGCTCCCTCAAAGGTGGGCCATTCTGACCTGCACAAGGTAATCCACTTGTCCTTCTTAATGGCCACACTCTGGTTCCGAGCTATCTCCCTAACTTCCTTCCAGTGAGCTAGGGTCAAGTCTAGGGGGCTGGATGGGATATTGCCCATGGTTATCAGTATCGTCAGTCGGTCAGTCGACAAAATAGTCCGCAAAATAACAAGGGGTAAGACAATTCCACCAAAACAGAAAACACAACGCGCGCAGGCCTGATTTTTATGGGACTTACAAGTATGAGGTGGAGATCTCCCAAGTTGGTCTGCTGACTCCTGGGACGGAACAGAAGGAGCAGACCCAAGGTGGGCGGGTCGAGCCTCGGTTAGGAGGCCCTCCCGGTCAGTTCCGGCCAAAAATCGGACTGACTTGCACCCTACAAGTATCAAGACGGGGTTCCAAGGGTCCCCCTTCAAGGCGGGGTTCCAAGGGTCCCCCTTCAAGTGAGGGTCTGGGACGTCTCCCAGTTCCTCGAGGATTGTCGTGCAAGCGCGTCCGCTTCGACAATCCCTTCAAGTACGAGTCCGTACGGCCGTCCTCAAGTGGGAAAACGAAAGCAAAACAGACGAAAAGACAAACGACAAGACAAATCAACAGCGCTGTTTTCTTACCTTCGGGGTCTGGGTCTCGGGGGATCTCTGGGGGTATCCCGGGGCGAGCCCCCAAATGTTATGCCCAGATCGCAAGACCACCACCAAGAAGACCACCGAGAGCCAGATGTTCCGAAATGCAAAAGCAAGGCTTTATTCAGGCGGGCTGAAGCTCGGCCTCGTCCTACACACCGACACAGCGGAGTCTAGGAGGAAGCCCCCAGCTGGAATTTTACGGGATTATAAAGGCGATTTCACAGGCAAAGAGCACACAGTCACATGGTTACACGTATAGGCAACCTTTAAAATGATTGGCGTTTGAGGTTGCTTAAGCTGTGTTGTCTGACGAGGGTCGGTCAGTTCGGAAAACTGCTGGCAGGGAGTTTTCCTTACTGGTTGTTTTTCTATCCTTTATTAACATATAGAGCAATAACTCCTATTGGCTCATATCCGATCCCTCACTTGCATATGGAGGAACCACTTTGGGATGTTCTCAGCTTAATATAAACAACAAAATGGCTGCTGCCTCTAAATGGCGTCACTTTAGCCCTTCAGACACAAAGTAACAACAGCAAAAACTTGCAGCAATACCCAAGGGAAAGTAAATAACTTAAGCATATGCAGATATGAAAGTTCTAAACAGGAGAGTTTAAAAATAAATAAATAAATAATTAGTTAATGGGAAGGGAAATTGTGGGGGTGGGGGCAGGAAGATGTGAAATAAAAATGTCGCACACTCAAGAGAAAAAGGGGAAAAATGAGCTCAGTAGAAAAGCATAAATTTCAAGGTGACTAAGGAAAAGTAGATTGTGTGGAAAATATACTGAGACACTGAGAAATGGCATGAAAAGAACCAGGATAATAAAAATAAAATCATAAAAGAAGTAAAATGCATCACATAGAAAGTGATAGATATAAAAAAAGGCAAAAAATGTCACATATGTATAACTGGATTTCTTGTAGAAGAAAAAGAAAACACTGAAACTTAATATTTAAAATTATAATCCAAGAAAATTCTGTAAAAATTAAAGGTCTGAATCTACACAGTATAAAGGCCCATTACAGAAGGGAAAAAAAAAAATTGACAGAACACTCAACCCCAAAATATATCCTAGTAAAATTACTGCACTGTAAAGATAGGAGGGAAAAAAAAGTTATTTGAGCTTCCCAGCAAGAAGACCAAGTCAGTTACAAAGAAAAGACAATCAAGTTGACATCAAACTTCTAAGCAGAACAGAAAGAAGAGAACGGAGCAAAATTAAGAACAAAACAAAAATAAAACTTTGAGAACACAAATGGCTAACCTAAGATTTTCAAACCAGCCAAGCTGTCAACAAGTTATCAAAACAAAGAAATGCAGAACTCAGATTGCTTAACTCAGAAGACTTTCCTAGGAATCCTCTGGAGAATAAACTTTAGTCAATGGAGAGAAGACTTTGGACCCTACAAAAGACCTAATGGTAAGGAAAGAAATGTATTTAATCGTGCAAACAAGATTAAAATAAAAATGGGGGCAAGACTGGATAAAAAGTAAAGGATATTACACATTCTCACACAGTAGAAATGTAAGCAGAGTCAAGTGTCCCCAGAAAAAGAAAGTGAGGTCACTGGGCTGAGGTCTCTCAGCCAGACTGAGGTCTCACCACCTCCATCTGCCCTTCCAGTACAACTTCCCAGGAGGTGTCCAAATTACAAAGAAATGCAAAAACGTTAGTAGTTAAGGATTCCAAGTGAACAAAAGGAATGCAAAAATTAACCCTTTCAACCAGGCCTGGAAATTGCCAACCCAAATCAGAGACAATAAATCAGCTGTGAAACTCCCCAGGCTGTTTCAGAAGTAAGCAAGGGCCTGCATTCCTTACCTGAAATAAAGAGCCCAAGACCCAGTCCCCTTTATACCTGCCCTGGGAGCAAGCCCATTGCTTTTCCCTTTTTCTGACAGTTATCTCTCTTCATTATAATGTTAAAGTAATCCCCCACCCCACACACACACCAGCACAACTTTCATTAACATAACACGTTTTGTTATGCATGTATAGGCACGTTTTCTAAGAGATCTTATGCCCTCTTTTACTTACAATGACAAAACTCCCTTTTCTGATTATTCATCCTAACCCTAATTAAAAAGAACCCAGTCACCCCCCACTCAGAGAGTCATAGTTTTGAAAGTTATTCCCCTGATCTCCTAATCTGCTGTTACAAAGTTTCCTTTGTGTGACAGCTCCACCTGTGTAGTCTCTACCTGTAACTCACCAAGGGGTAGATTCACATTAGTTCAGTTAACAGAAATCAAGATTTTTTTTTTAAACAGGAAGGGAATCAAGCAAGACAGGAGAAACTAGAACAAGCTAGCTCATGACTGCACACGGGTCACAGCTAGAAATGAAATGGTGAACACTGAAGCAGACAAATCAAATAGGAAAAGCATAAACAAGGAAAAAGGGGGCTAAGGCCATTCCAAACAGCATTTTAATGTAAAGATTACTACATATACACAAAATGTCCTAAATATGAAATTTTGGTGTTTGTGGTTTTGTGGCTTTTTTTGTTTTGTTTTGTTTTAAAGAGAGTGCAAGAAAACAAGAAAATGACCCCCACAAGACAGAGACAGAGAAAATCAAGAGAGAAGGACAGGGAGACAGAAAGACTGCAAAAAGAACCACAGTACATATGAACGTGCACAGGAAAATAACACAGAAGAATATTATACAATTGAGCTCAACATAACAGATATGTAAATAAATGTAAACATGCTGTATATTTCCTCTGACAAATTGTATTGATAGCAGGTACTTTTGATAAAATGTGTTGAGAATGATGATTAATCTCTATTGTCCTCCCAAAATTCAATAACCACAGTTTTACCATTAGAAAAAACATTAGACAAACCCAAATTGAGGAACATTTTGCAAAACACATGAACAGTACTCCTCAAAAATGTCAAGGTCTGGGACGCCTGGGTGGCTCAGTTGGTTAAGCAGCTGCCTTCGGCTCAGGTCATGGTCCCAGCATCCTGGGATCGAGTCCCACATCGGGAGCCTGCTTCTCCCTCTGCCTCTGCCTGCCTCTGTCTGCCTGTGCTCTCTCTCTCTCTCTAACTAATAAATAAATAAAATCTTCAAAAAAAAAAATGTCAAGGTCACAAACCGAAGACTGTTAGCTGTCACAGCCTAGAGAAACCTAAAGAGGTCTGGTAACTCAAAGTAATGTGGTGGCCTAGAAGGGATCCTGGAAAAAAAAAAAAAAAGATATTAGGGTATAAGTGAGACAGAGAACTAGAAGGACTCCCTAAAAATCTGCTTTTTGCCTCTTTTCCTGCCTCTATTCTTGCTAGAAACTGCCCTCACCTTACACATGCCTCATAAGATAAATAATGTATGTCCTACTAGTAAAGAACAAGAAAGTAATGATTTCTTTAGAATAGATAATATCTAAGGAAGGACCTGGTGAAATGACCAAACAGAACCATCATATGTGCATTTGAGACCACTGGAGCTAGACCTCTCTACACCAAGAGCCCTAGCTGCAAAAAATAACACCTGGGCCCTTACCTTTACTTTAACCCATTCCTGGATGCTTAAAAGAGGACACTACACCAGGCCACAATCCTCATTAAAAACCTCCAGACCCCAAGCAAAGAAAAAGCTCTCTCCTTTCCTTTCTGAGTCTCCCAGACACTCTATCTGTACCTGTACTCTCTCTACACCTTCAATAAATTCTATGTTGACCTCCCATGGGTTTGTGTTTGACTTCTATCCTGTGTGCAGCCAGAGACCCCTTCAGCTGGTCCTGTGGGACCCCCATTGGGTCCTCAGACCCAGCCTGCTGGCATCAAAACTAGGAGTTGAACAATGAGAGACTATGGACTCTGAAAAACATTCTGAGGGTTTTGAAGGGGCCGGGGGTGGGAGGTTGGGGGAGCCTGGTGGTAGGTTTTATGGAGGGCATGTATTGCATGGAGCACTGGGTGTGGTGCATAAACAATGAAGTCTGTTATACTGAAAAGAAATTAAATAAATAAAAAAATTTTTAAAAAACTAGCAGAACTCAAAGTATGGGTTTTATTTAATAATAATGCATCATAATTGGTTCATTAGAGGTAACAGATATACAATCGAAATGTAAAATATTAATGGGAGAAATGGTATGTGATATACAGGAGCCATCTGTTCTGTCTTTACAACTTTTCTCTAAATATAAAGCCACTGGAAAGCTTATTTAAGTTTTAAAAGAATAAGAGAATATTATAAATAATTTTCTAATAAATGTTTTCAATTTAGTTAGAATGAACTAATTCCTTGAAAGACACAAACTACACCAAAGCTCATTCAATATGAAATAAACTACATAGGATGACATCTGTTCAATAAATTGAATTCACAGTTTAAAACTTTCAGAAGGGGACGCCTGGGTGGCTCAGTTGGTTAAGCAGCTGCCTTCGGCTCAGGTCATGATCCCAGCGTCTTGGGATCGAGTCCCACATCGGGCTCCTTGCTCGGCAGGGAGCCTGCTTCTCCCTCTGCCTCTGCCTGCCACTTTGTCTGCCTGTGCTCGCTAGCTCTCTCTCCCTCTCTCTCTGACAAATAAATAAAAAATTTAAAAAAATTAAAAAAAAAATAAAACTTTCAAAAGAAGAATATTTCAGGTCCAAATGGCTTCATATATATATATACATATATGTATATATATATATATGATGAGGGAACAGAAGGCTGGCTGAGGACAAAGCAAAAGCTGATACCCAGCAACCTTCTCCCACTCCCACCCCTGGGTGGGACATATTATGACCTTCTTTAGGAATCTCCTGACTATCTTAATGTTAATACCTTGCTAAGCAGGGAAAAATGACTTTGACAATGGCAAGGCCTCAAGGGCTATCTTGTAGGTCCTCTTTAGCATATGAAAGTTCTATTGAACCTCCCTTTTCCTTTCCCCACCCCCATGGTACATAACCTGCCACCCCTCCCAACCCCTAAGCAGCAGCTATTTCTGCCCATGGGCCCTCTCCCCAAGTTTTAATAAACCACCATTTTGCACCAAAGATGTCTCAAGAATTCTTTCTTGGTCATTGGCTCTGGACTTCACCCCACTGAACCTCACCTATATTCTAAAACTTCACTATATATATATATACATATATATATATATATATTTCCAGCAAACAGAAAACACTTCTCAAGTCATTTTATGAGGCCAGCATTACTGTGATATCAAAATCAGACAAAAACACTAAAAGAACAGAAAACTATAGACCAATATGTTTCATGAACATAGACATAGAAACTCTTAATGAGGTTTTAGTAAATAATACAAAATATAGATAGATATCACAAACAAGATAGTTTCGTATCATGCATGCAAGATTGGTTTAACATTCAAACAAATCAGTATACATAATCTATCATTCAAAGAGTAACAAAGAAAATCACAAAATGATATGGATATATTGCAAAAAAGCACTTACTGGATCCTAACACCCATTGAAGTAAGAGCTCTTGGTAATTAGGAGCAGAAGAAAACTTCTCAGTCTGATAAAGAATCTACTTGTGGATCCTAGGCAAGATTGGAAACTAGGCAAAGATGTCTGCTCCCATAAACACTGACTAGAAATCCTACACACTTTTAGTAAGACAAGAGAAAGAGTGACTGCTTTAATAGCGTTTCTTTGTGGAAGAAGGAAGGAGAGACAGGCAAAAAGAAAGAGGGAGGGAGGAAGGAGGTTTTATCTTTTCTCTGAAGCTTCAGTGCCAGCTCACAATATCCAGCCCTCACCATAGGACTTTTCAAGGTATTATTTTTTCAAAGACATTTTCCTTTATTTAATTAAAATGCCAGTTAGAACAATACTTTTACTTTCCACAGATAATGGAAATGTTTCTAGGAATCTCAGTTCATCTCTCCTTGGCACAAAATCGTACAGATGCAAAAACAGCTCAGTTGATCATTACAGTTTGGGGTGTCATCTGACAACAGGAATGAACAAGACAGCTACCCATTAAATACACCTCCTACTGAACTTCATGCCATGAATCCTTTTCAGAAATGGACTTTTTCAGTGTTTTCTGGCTGTTAGTCATGACCCATTGGTAGCTTAAGGCTGTGACATCTTTTTTTTTTTTTTAAATAAAACAGAGAAATAGATCATAAAAGATATACGCATGTGGTACTTCACATAAAGAAATACTAATAACAGTTTTCTGAAAACTTTGGCTTGGTGTGGATGTATGTGCCTATATAACATTTACATATGGGAGTTTTGGATTATTATATTTATTTTTATGCCAGTTAGCAATAAAAATGTTCAAAATAAACCATATTAGGTGTTTGCTAATTAAAAAAAAAATATATATATATATAGGGTTTTTCTCTACCAATAGCTAAATGCTTATTTTTATAATCAAACTGAGAATTTATATAATTGTTTTATTTTTCACTATAAAGATGTCTTACTATGAACCTCACATTTTAATAGAAGGTTTTCTTAAATTTGCATTTGTGCAGAAGCTTTTTGCCTTGCGAGCTGGAAAGTATGCATTTTGTGGATGCATATCATAGAATAAATACTGTTAACATGGCCATAATATAACTTTGCCTATTTTGAATAGACTAAACAAAGAATTTAATTGGCTCTCTAAGCAACCAAAACAGTTACCACAAATGCATACATTAAAATCTATGTAGGTTATTCCTAGAAGAGCTTTAAGTTCTCATTTATAACAAAAGATAAGTATTTCTATTATATACAACATGTATTTGGCTAAAGAGATTCCAAGTACACTAACAGAATGGTTGTTTTCTGCAACTATTAAATGTTTATTAAAGGGGGTTGAAATGCGAGAGAAATTTTCAACCCTTTCTATATTATTTTAACTATAAAAGCAAATTAAGAGCTTTCCGTTTTAGAAAACACAGTTAAGTATATGATTTTCACTTGAATAGGCCTTCTGCAGCTTAGGATGAAATGCTAGGGGTAAATTTTATTCATTTATTTATTTTTGGTGGGGGGTAAAATATATATAACATAAAATTTCCCCTTTTAACCATTTTTAAGTACACAATTTGGTGGCATTAATTTCATTCATGCTGTGCAGCCATCATATCACTATTTCCAAAATCACTCCAAACACCATTTCCAAAGCCACTCTGTAATCATTAATCAATGACTCCCCATTCTTCCCTCTCCTTGACCCCAGATAGCCTGTAATCTACTTTCTGTCTCCATGAGTTTGCTAATTTTAGATATTTCATATAAGTAGAATCATAAAATATCCATCCTTTTATGAAATGTTTTATGAAAACATTTAGCATGTTTTCAAAGTTCATCATGTTATAGCATACATCAGAATTTCATTTTTATGACTGAATAATATTCTACTTCATTCTGTTATATAATACCACATTGGTGGTATTAAATCCATTTAGCTCTTGATTTATCTATAAATGAACATCTGGGTTATTCCCCCTTTTGGCTATTGTGAATATGTTTCTATGAACATATGTGTACTGGCTTTTTTTTTGAGTCCTTGTTCCAAATTATTTGGAGAATATAACCTAGAATTAGAATTACTGGGTCATACAGTGACTCTATGTTTTGTTTTCTGAGGAACTGATTTTTCCACAGTGGCTATCTCAGTTTATTTTCCCACAAACATTCCCAGGAGAATTCCAGTTTCTCCACAGCTTCCATACTTACTTATTGTTGTTGTCTTTATTATTATTATTATTATTATTATTATTATTATTATTATCCTAGTAGATGTGAAGTGATACTTCAACATGATTTGGATTTGCATTTCCTTAATGACTAATGATGTTGAACATTTTTTTTTTTTTAACATGCTACTTCCATTTGAATACCTTTTTTGGAGAAATATCAATTTAATTCTTTAGAGCTCATTTTTTCAATTGGGTTTGTCTTTTTATTTTTGAGTTGTAGGGGTTCTTTATATAACACAGATGTTAAACTCCTACAAAATATGATTTATTTTCTTCCATTCTGCAGTTTATCTTTCCACTATGTTGATAATGCTTTTTAATGGATGAACATGTTTAATTTTGATGAAAATCAATTTATTTATAATTTTTCTTTTGTTGCCTAGGCCTTTGGTGTCTTATTTAAGAAACCATTGTTAGGTGTAAGATCATGAAATTTTCCTCTGTAAGTTTTCTAATGAAGCTCTTAAGTCTTCAATCCATTTTGAGTTACTTTTCTTATGTGGTGTCAGGTAAGGATCCAACTTCTTTCTTCTGCATATGGATATTCAGTTTGGCCAGCATCTTTTGTTGAAGAGACTATTCTTGGAACACTGAATGGTCTCAGTGCCCTTGTTGAAGGCCAACTGACCATGTATGTGAGGGCTAATGTTTACAGTAAAAGAAATAGAAACATAATTGGTTATAACATCTATTATTATATCTGGAAGAAACACTGGAGCAGAAAATGCTAGCCTAAATATTTAGCATTGATAAAAATCTAGAAGTAGAAAGCATTTAGAATAAGAGTGATAGATTCCATAATAATTCAGTAAACCCACAAGATGAACACGGGCAAGCTTTTGCCCTTCCCCCAAAATGTAAAGAGAAATGCATTTTAAACAATCATCTAAAAGCCAAGCCTAGATTATAAGTGTGTCTATGGATGGCAGATATTTTAAAAAGTAGAAACAATTAGAAAGGAAATGACATTTTCTTTAAAAAGTAAAATCAACATTCACAGAGAAAGTTAAGTTTCTGTTCCACCTCTTTATAAAACTTTCTTCCAGAAAACTTAGGAAGTGTCATTGGATAAAACATTGGTTTGTCAAATGTATTAGAATATGGGTCAGGCTGATAAATTATACTGGAAATGGCAAAACTACAAAATGTTATGTCTCATACAGCTACATCAAATGAGTATTTGTAGAAAATTAAGCCTCATGCACTTAAAACTGGATTCATTTCTTTCTGATTTTATTGAACAGGATTTACCATTAGAGTGGACACTAAGAGACCTTGTTTTTTTTTTTTCCATATCCTGCCACAATTTTCTTTGACACCTTAGAAAGTAATTTAAACTCAATAAAATGAAGATAATTGCACTTACCTCACAGAGATGTAGAGAGCGTTAATGAGATCATGTCTACAAAGTGATTCAAAGTCTTTAGTTGGTAATATAAATAGCAAGCATAACTATATTTTTCCAGATGTCTAATAATGATAACTATAAATATGATGAACTGAAAAGTTAAAAGGCTGCCTGTAAAAGTAAAATGTTTTCATTTTAATTGCTAGGCATTTAAATCTTCCCTCTTGCATGTTTGGATTATAGAAAATGCACAGAAATGTTAATTATGAGTTCCATTTTAATAAGGACATGTCCCCCAAGTTTAGACTCAAGAGTACTTAACTTCTAGCCAAATAGGGAAAAACTCAACTACTTCTTCTTTGCAATTTCATTTAATAAATCACTGTAGAAGTTTAATAAAATAAATCATAGCATAAATTTTAATGAAACCTATACATTACTTCTTCTAAATGTTTCTTAATCTGAAATAGAAGATTGTGGCTTTAGTTCCAGATCCCATTACTCAATTGTCATATTTTCAATGTGTCTTTATTCTTGAGCTGATAAAGCCAAATACTAATATCCTCTATTCAGTTCCGATGCTGTTAAATATTTCTCAGGACAGAAATACTTGTAATCAGACCCAAACTATTTTTAAGTTCAGAGCCTACACTATAATCCTACTGCTGTCAACCATTTGTGAATTTAAGTACTATCTTTGAAGCTGAATTGCATTTTACATTAAATGAGCCAGAAAAAGCAATGTTGATTCTAACGGGAACAGGCATGATAATCTCCTGGCAAAGACATTTTTCAACGTACTGGCTCTTGGCAGCTATGGTGGTTCACTGTCTACTGTACTTGGCCTTGGGATAGGCATTGCAGACAAGGACTTTGAAATGAGACCAGACATTAGGTCTGGATTCAATAAATACCAGAGTAAAGGAGGTCACTCTCTACAGAAACCAGCAGGGTAATTGCATCCTAAACAACAGCTGAATTTCTTGTCATGTCCCATGAGGGCAGTCTGGGTTGCATTGATCTGACTGGTTATTGTTGGATCTCATCCAACAGGTTGTCAGGATTCAATAGTCCATCACGCTCCACACACACACATAATTAAAGCAGGCTGAGAGAGAAAAATTCCAGTAGCTTCTTAGAAGAGGAAAACAAATTTTATTTTGTTTTAACTTCCTTCTGTAATCCATAAAAATTAATGGGTTTCTTGCTGGTATTAGAGTTAAAACAGATGCATTCTTCATTTATCTACCTTGGCACTGGCTTAAATAAACTTTCTTTCTCAGCAAAATTGTTATAGGAAATGTTGCTTTTCTCAAAGTCAGCTCTATTCCTAGTAGTTCCTGGAAAAATTCTGTTAGGATTTCAGATTGACAATTATTAATATTCAAGTGAAAAATCAAAGATTTGCCTATGCATGATTGTGCACACATGTGCAGATACACACACATGCACCCCACTCCAAACCATCTCCCATCTCCATCTCTATATTTCCAGCAGCTACAGGAATCATGGTTTAGGTAGGCTTCAAATGAGAAACAAGTTGGCCAAGAGAAGATAGAAAATCCTCATTTGAAATTGAAGGTTTCTTCCCAGGATTAATGTTTCTGCCATCATTCAGGAGGTGGGGTAAAAGAAACATCTTTCCAGTGAGGAATTGAGCCAAATACTTGGTAATTTTAGTAGGAATTGCTCCTTCATTTTAGAAAGAAATTAAGCAAAGACATACATGTTCAGGAAAATGCAACTTTTAGTTAAAAATTGAGGGAAGAGGGGAAATTTTGGTTAGTGTCTGGTAATTAGTCATTGTTGTAAGATCCAACTGTAGTCCTACACAGTAGCAAAGAACAATTCAAGATGAAATTAAGAAAACAAATTCATTTACAGTAGCATCAAAAATCTAGCATATGTTAGGAATTCATTTAACAGAAAAGTGTAAGACTGCTACACCAAAAACTACAAAACATGCTGAAAGAAATCAAAGTCCTAAGTAATTGAAAGATGTCTTGTGTTCATGGATTAGAAGTCAATATTCCCCATATTGATCTACATTGAATCTGCAATTCTTATTAGAATCCAAGCTAGAGATTTTCCAGAAATTTTTGGCTCTTCCAAAAACACATATGAAAATTCAAGGGACTCAGAATAGCTAAAACAAACTTGAAAAAGAACAGAGTTGAAAGACTCACACTTCCTGATTTCAAAACTTGTTACAAAGCTACAGTAATCAAGGCAGTGTGGTACTGACTTAAGGATGAACATATAGATCAAAAGACTATCTAGTCTTGGGACTCCAGAAATGAACCCATACATTTGTGGCCAATTGATTATGAAAAGAATGCCAAGCCAATTCAATAAGGAGAAATATCTTTTTAAAAATTGATAGGAGGGTAACTGGATATTCGATGAAGTTGGAATTTTACTTTATACAATATACAAAAATTAACTCAAAATGACTTGAAGAAACAGATGGCTGAAACGATAAAATTGTTAGAATAAAACTGGTGAAAATCTTGTATTTGACAAATGTTTCTTGGTTATGACATCTAAAGTAAAAGCAACCAAAGAAAAAATAAATAACTTAGACTTTTTCAAAATTAGAACTATTTGTACTTCAAAGAATACTGTCAAGAAAATATAGGGGCAACGTCTAGGATGAGAGAAAGTATTTGCAAATCATATATCTGATAAAGTCTAGTATAAAGGGAAGATATGTTTATATACTATTATTCAACCAAAAAAACTCAATTTTTAAAGTAAGCAAAGAACTTGAAATCACACTTCTCTAAAGAAGATATATAAGTGGCCAATAAGCATGAGAAAAGCTACTCAGCATCATTTATCATTAAGAAAAACAAGTCAAAACTACTCAACATCATTTATCATTATGAAAATATAAGTCAAAACCAGTTGTCACCATCAGGATGACTAAAATAAAGAGCACAGACAGTAACAAGTATTGTGGGAATAAAGAAATTGGAATCTTCATACCAGGCCGGTAGAGATGTAAAATGCTACAGTCACTTTGGAAACAAGTGTGGCTTTTCTAGAAGTCAAACACTGAGTCCACATATGTCTACCATTTCCAATCCTAATTCTACATCCAAGATAAAAACATATACTTACACACACAAAAAATTACATATGTATTTATTACAACACTATAATAGCAAAAAGTAGAAACAATTCAAAAGTCTATCAACCAATGAGCGGATAAACAAAATGAAACATTATTAAGTCATTAAAAGGGAATTAAGGGAATGAAATATTGCTCATGCTACAACATGGACAACCTTTGAAGATATGCTAGATCAACAAAGCCAGATGTAAAAGGCCACCTATTGTGATTCCATTTATATGAAATGACTGGAATAGGCAAATTCATAGAGACAAAGGGAATTAGTGGCTGCCAGGGGCTGGTGGGGTGGGGAGAAAATGGGAAAAATAAGGTTAGAGAGTGACTGCTAATGGATATGGCTTTACTTTGGGGAATAATGAAAATGTTCTGGAATCAATTGTGATGATTGCAGAACCTAAAAATCTCTAGAGCATGCTTTTGAAATGGTAAATTTTATGGCCTATGAATTATATGTCAATTCAAAAAGATTATAAGAAAATTATATTGAATTACATGTCAATGAATGAATGACATATCAATCATGTTGTTCAAACAGAAATACGAATGATTTTCAATTCTGTCCTTTTTTTCCCCAGTGCACCCAAAAAATTTATGTGAAATGAATGTTCTGGGAATTATGAACTTTTGATATGAAAAGTAGATACTAATCATATTTTCTGGTACTAGAAACATATAATCTGTGTGATGGTGACAATGACATTTTATCATAGGTCTGTGTCTTTTCCTCCAACAAATATCAGGGAGACTTTTTGTGATTTGTGTTCATGATAAAGGCAAAGTAAACAATGTAACTATCTGTTAGCACCTGTCAGCAGTATTCTCATTATTAATTACTTTTTTTTTCTTCTTGATACATTTTCTTCAATTGACTTTGAAGAATCATACTCTTGGTTTTCCTCCTCTATCACCATATATTACTTAAATACCATAAATTACTTAATCACCATATGAATTATAATACCATAATATAATACCATAATACCAAAAAATACCATAAATTACTTAATCACTATATGAATTACAATAGCAAAGGTAAAGGTAATCATAAGAGAAATGGGGGATCTATTTAAAAGAATATAGGTAGAAAATGACAATTTAAGGGTTATCAATCAATATATAAAACTGATTTTACCAGGTTCAGGACAATATCAAGATGTAAATGATACAAAAATTTACAAAATAAAATATGATGCATGTCTAAAAGAGAATGAAAATGTTAATAGTGTTTGTCTTTGGTTGATTTTTTTCTTTTTTCTCCTCTTCCCCTTCCATTATCCTTCCGTTGTCCAGAATTCTACAAATTTTCTGCAGTATGATTGTACTACATTCACAACTTCAGTTTTTTGAAGTTTTAAACCAAAGCTATACTTTCTAATGAGGATGAAGACACCAATCACAGAGAACCTAGCAGAACTTTTAGCATTTGGGAAAGCCAACCAGAGCCCTTGGCCCATCTTCATCTCCAATTCATTGTGTCAATTTGGACATGCCTACTAGTTATTTGAATTCATGGTTTTCACTTTCTCTTTATATAAGGTGAACAGCCTTATGATTTTTTAAAAATTTCAAATAAAGCAATGTAAGAGAAAGCACAGGCGGAAAAGTTAAAATTTCTGTATTTTTATTGTATATTTTGGATCCTAATAAAAGCCTTCTATGAAAAGAATAGTAATTATTAGAACAACTGGGAAAAAAAGAGACAACAGAAACAAGGACAGAATAATTTTAAGGCATATGTTGAAGAAAAGAAGTTATGTCCCAAATAAAAGTTGTCAGATAAGAGGAAAAACTTTCACAAAGCAAATTAAATAAATGCATTCTCTTCTTTAAGAGAACATCTTGTGAAAATATAAGACAGAGCTAAGACCTCTGGTGTTCCAGTAGTAACATTGTTGAGCTTCCCCACTGGTGATGCTACTAACTCTGAGGCCTGACATAGACAACCAGACACTAGGTCATGGGGCACATGAAATTTAGTGATGAGGGTAAGAATTTTTATTTCATCTTTGGCATCCATTTTCCAGTCACTTGACACTGTTCCCCAAAGACGTCAGCAGAGCATCTGCTCTGTTGACAGCACAAGCAGCTTGACATTTCTTCTGAGGAATGAACTATTAGGGTTCTTGGAAGGCATGACAGAGCCCGGCAGGAAGCCCCACAGCTTTGGACCCCTTCCGCAAACTGCCTCCCAAATGTCAGGGATACAACTACATTTATATTTTTCTCTTAATAACTAACTGAAGGGCTAAATCACCACCTATTTCCAATATCAAATCTGCTCTAGGCACAGATCCTAGGATTCTGCAATGATCATGGGCAAAGATGAGTGAAAAGCTTTCTTTACAAAGCATGTACATCTAGTGTAGGCCTTAGGGTGGACATGGTCCAGACAGAGTTGATCATTTGTTTTTATCACATTTCCTCATTACTGAGACAGGTTTTGAATTATTACACTGCTTATTTCTTGAAAAATATATACATAATTTCTTCATACGCCTATAGTAAAAATGTTAAAACCAAGTATGAATATAGTATAATGAAAAATAAATCTGCCTTTAATTCCAGATTTCCAGGACTTTTTTTTTAATCAAAAAGTTAACCAGTGATGTAAATTCTTATGTATTTTTTAATCAGCACTTTAAAGGCTTATAGCACTTCTTTTTTTAAAAGATTTTATTTATTTATTTGACAGACAGAGAGATCACAAGTAGGCAGAGAGGCAGGCAGAGAAAGAGGAGGAAGCAGGCTCCCCACTGAGCAGAGAGCCCGAAGTGGGACTCGATTCCAGGACCCTGAGATCATGACCTGAGCTGAAGGCAGAGGCTTTAACCCACTGAGC
Organism: Taxidea taxus jeffersonii; assembly: GCA_003697995.1. Taxonomy (NCBI): domain Eukaryota; kingdom Metazoa; phylum Chordata; class Mammalia; order Carnivora; family Mustelidae; genus Taxidea; species Taxidea taxus. The sequence goes on from ML109218.1 coordinate 110,702, forward strand.
CACCCAAGCACCCCAGCACTTTTTTTTTAAATGATAGCTTTGTATTACACTGTATGAAGGTACTTTTAAATAAATTTCTATATTGTGTGGTATTTATCCTATATCTAATACAGTGTTGATAATGCTATAATGAAAATTTTCATACATCCATATAAGTTAATAAAATTTGGTTAAGAGGCTGGAGTCCAGAGTCAGACTATTTAGAATCAAATCGGGCCTTCTTTAAAAACCTTTTAGTTTATTTGACAGAGAAAGAGAACCAAGTAGGGGGAGCAGCAGAGAGAGAGGGAGTAGCTGGCTCCCTGCTGAGCAGGGAACCCCACTCAGTGATTTGATTCCAGGACCCCGGGATCATGACCTGAGCCAAAGGCAGATGTTTAATGACTGAGCCACCCAGGCATCCTCCCCATTTTCTTTTTTCTTTTCTTCTTCTTCTTCTTTTTTCTTTTTTTTAACTAGCTTTGATGTTGGGAAAGTTACTTTACCTTTGTTTTAGTTTCCTCATGAGTAAAATGAGATTATAATTGTACTGGCTTCACTGGGCTTTGTGAGGATAAAATTAATTGATGAGTACACGTGCAAGTGGAACATATAAGTCAGTATAGATGTATATCTTAAAAATTATTACTTATTTCCATTCCCACCACTAAAACATGAAAGTACCCGCTTTCATCCATCCTCAGTAACAGAATACTCTAACATACAAATAATCTTTGCCATTCTGATAGCAGTAAAATTGCATTTCATTATTGGTCTATATATTTTTTTTAATTATGGAGAAAATAAAAGTTTTTATATGTTCATGTACTGACTTTGATTTCCTGGTAAACTTTCTACTCCTCTTTCCCTCTCCTTCATTTACCATTGTGTAATCATCATCATTTTCATACTGAGTCAAAGAAGTATTCTATAGTTTAATAAATTTAACCTGTGGTCAATAATATATATTGCAAGCATATTTCCCTGTTTGTTGCTTATCTTTTGACTTTGATTTTTATATAGATATCAGGATAAAAATTTTAAAGCCATATCTATTTTAATAATATCAAGTCAAATTTATCAATATTTTCATTATGACTTCTGGGTTTTTTGCCTGCTTATTTTAGAACCCGAGGGGAAAATTACTTCAAAAGGAGACTGGATATCCATATGAAAAGAACAACAAAACAACAACAACAACAGCAGCTGTTGTTTGGTCCCTTTATCACAGTATATAAAAAATCCAATTCTGGGAGATTATAGATCTATATGTGAAAGTCACAACTTTCAGAAGATTGTATGAGAGAATGTCATCATAACCTTGGGATAGGAAAATAAAATGAAAGAAACTGAAAATCACTAACTATAATAGAAAGATCAATTAATTTGACTACCAAAAGCAAAAACTTAACTTCACAAGTTAAGAAAAAAAAAATCAAGCTACTGAGTTGGAGATATTTACAACTCACATAATCAACAAAGTTTTATATTCAGAATATATCTTAAAAAGTCTTAAAAAAAATCAGTATTAGCAAAAAGTTTAAAATGAAATTCCACAAAAGAAGGTATCCAAATGGCTAATAGGAAAATGTGTGAAGACTCATTAGTAATCAGGGAAACACAAATTAAATCAAAATAAAATGTCACTGCATATCTACAACAAAAGACTGAGAATACCAAATGTGACGGGAATGTAGAACACATTGCTTGTAGAATAGTACTACAGTGGCAGTTTGGCATTATCAAAAGATAATGGTAGTTTGTTAAGGTGGGCAGTTAGGGTGGTGAGAAAGAGTTAAATTTGAGAGGAGAGATAATAGATTTGCTGTTGGAACAGGAGCAGTGAGAAAGAAGAGGGTAGAATGAAGGTATGGAGTACAGAAGGGCAGAGGGAAGATTCATTCCAAGGTTTGGTCTGAACAAATGAATAGAAAGGTTACCAAATAAGAAAAACTGCATAAGAGCTTTTACTTTCATGGAGGAAGAGATGGATAGCTCAGTAATTCAATTTCTTACCATGTTAATTTGAAATATCAGTTATAAATCCAAGTGGTAAGGTCAAGTAGGCAGTTGCATATAAAAATCCGGAGCTTAGTGATAAAGTCCAAACTAGTGAAATATACTTGGGGATGAAATATACTGAAGAAAAGGTATACAAAATTATATAACTGGAAATGATTACCAAGCAGTAAATATACAGAATAAAGAAAGATGGTAAGACAACTGACCATTGAAGTTTAAATATTTGTGAAGGTGGGAAGAACCAGCTAAGGAAACCAAGGAGTGGTAATGAGGTGGGAAAGAGAAAAAAGGATGTAGTAACCTGGAAATTGAACAAAGAAAAGCATGTTTCTAGGAGGAAGCAGTAGTCAATTGTTAAATGTTGTTGATAGGCCAAGTAAGACAAAAAAGACAAGACCCAAGACCTGATTATTGATTTAGAAATGTGGAGGCCATTGGTGATCTTTTTTTTTTAAAGTTTTTTTTTTTAATTTATTTGACAGAAAGAGAGATCACATGTAGGCAGAGAGGCAGGCAGAGAGGGGGAAGCAGGCTCCCCACTGAGCAGAGAGCCCTATGCAGGGTTCAATCCCAGGACCCTGAGATCATGACCTGAGCCAAAGGCAGAGGCTTTACCTACTGAACCACCCAGGTGCCCCCATTGGTGATCTTGAAAAGGATGTTTTCAGAAGTCTGATGGAGGTAAAATCCTGAACGAGGAGAGGGGAGAAATAAGTAGTAGTGACAACAACACTTGAGAAATTTTTGCTCAAAAGGAAAGAGAAAGGCAAAGCAAGACCGAAGTAGGATAAAGAGAATAGGATCTGTGTATGCTGATGGGAGATGTGCAGTAAAGAGAGAAAGTTTAATGGTACAAGAGAGAGAGAAGACTCTGAAGCAGTATCCTAGAATGGGTGAACGTCATGAAAACTCATGTGGAAGTTGATGAACTTCTGTTAGGAGCAGAAGGAATTCCTCTGTGATAATACCAGAGAAGGAAGATCATTAGAACGGAGCTGTAGATAGGTGGCCAGATGTAAAAATAGAAACTCATTAAATGTCTATTCTAATCACTTTTATTTTCTCAGTAAATTAGAAAAGAAAGAGCAACTATAAATGGAGAAAGGGAAGAACTTTTGAAGGGATTTAGGAGACAAACAATGATATGATATGACCTTCCTGATGATCTGGGAAGTGAATGAGCAAGGAGATCCCAGTAAGAATGTCAGTAAGAATTAAAATACTAATTTGCACAGATTTTATTTAAATATGCAACAATGTGACTTTTTAAATCACAAAAGAGTATTTCACTTTTACTTTTTATACTAAAGTCTTTTATTGTGTTTGCAGAATACCTGATGAACCACATAGATCTGGTCATTGTCTTTAGGAAGCTTGTAAAAGTCTTCCTCCTCTGGGGTAGTTCTCCTGGAAAGCTAAGTAATTATTTCCATTGCTTTCCTACTGAGAAAAACAGGTTTTTGATTCATCTTTTAGATAAACATTCAGAACTTGCAAACACAAAAACTATACAAATAAATGTAACTTCACATATATTTCATTTTAAATAACATTATTCTTATGTTATTTCAAACTAAATTATCTATTGCTTATTTCCTGACTGTCTTCTGGATTTGAAGGGCGCAGAGGACAATAATAGTCTTTTCAACATCGCTCAATCTTCAGATTCTAGAATGATGCTGACACATGGTAAGAGTTCAGGAACTATTTTTTTTTTAAAGATTTTATTTATTTATTAATTAGAGAGAGAGAGAGAGCACAGGCAGACAGAGAGGCAGGCAGAGGCAGAGGGAGAAGCAGGCTCCCTGCCGAGCAAGGAGCCCGATGTGGGACTCTATCCCAGGACCCTGGGATCATGACTTGAGCCGAAGGCAGCCGCTTAACCAACTGAGCCACCCAGGTGTCCCTATTTCTTGAACATATAGATTAATGGAAGAAATATAGTAAATCAGGATATACTACTTGAAGAAATACCTGAGGAGAAATAAAGAATCCCACATAGTTTCCATTTCTATATCCTATACTGTTTTGTCAAGTGGAAACTTAATAAAAACTAGATAAATTTGATTAACTTATTCAAAATATTTTGACTATAAGACGTATGTAGCCCTAGAATATCATAGGAGTACAATATAATGGAACTCAGAATTTTCCTAGATATTGTTAAAAAGATTAAGTTCTCATCTCCCTGAATTTTTGTCTTCAGCAAATAAAGAAAGTGTCATTAATTATTAACAAAAGCCTTTTCACTTACTAATCTGTGAAGTTTAGGTGTAGAAATGAATTGGTTGTTAATAACAAAATGTGAATGTGAAAGAAACACACCCAACTATCAAGTTTGCTGATTAAAGTCAAGTTCTGACCTCTCCTGGAAATGAATTTCTTTAGGAAAAATAAACTGAACATTGTTAAGGATGGAGAACAATCAGACATGGATGAGGAAGTTGTGACATTGACACATATTCTTCTATAAATTCTGAGATATACTCTGGGCATCATTCAATACATATTTGCTAAAAATTAAGTTAGAGGATCTCATCAGTGATCTACGAAACATAATGTGAAAACATGGTAAATTAAATGATTGATGTTTTAATGCTTTAAACATCTACTGATACTGAAAAAAAGGTTATTTCTTTAGGCTCATTAATTATAAACTTAGGAATCATTTAGAGACTGAAAATTACAGCTTCCAAATTAATCTTTTTGTTGTCACTTTTTGAATAAGTTACTAAAGAAAGCTGGTGAACTGGCTAGCTATAGAATCAATTATTTTAAGTTTCTCATGCTGTATTCAATGTGAATTTATTATTTATTATGAAAATACAAACTCTTGTGATAATTTATTAAATATAAACTAACATTTTTAAATATGAAAACATCTGTAAAAATGTAGTTTTAACTGAATTAAACAAAGTAGGTAAGTTTTACGCTATCAAAAGTCAAACTTCTATATAGCTGCATTGTCTAATGGCTTTTAAAAATTTGTAATCATGACTAATTCTTCTTTTTTTTAAGATTTTACTTATTTGAGAGAGACAATGAGTGAACAAGTGAGTGCACAAGTTGGGGGAGGGGCAGAGGGAGAAGCAGTCTCCTGGTTGAGCAGGGAGCCATATGCTAGGGCTCTACCCTAGGACCCTGAGTCCATGACTATAGTCCATGAGCTAGAGGCAGACGCTTAACCAACTGAGCCACTCACACCATGACTAATTCTGTCTTATTGATTACTTTGTAACTTAAAATCATGCATATATAATTTGGTTTGTCTTACTTCTGACCCAGATATTACTTGGATTATAAATAGGGGCACCTGGGTGGCTCAGTGGGTTAAGCCTCTGCCTTCAGCTCAGGTCAGGTCTCAGGGTCCTGGGATGGAGCCCTGCATTGGGCTCTCTGCTCGGCGGGGAGCCTGCTCCCCCCCCTCTCTCTGCCTGCTTCTCTGCCTACTTGTGATCTCTCTCTGTCAAATAAATGAATAAAATCTTAAAAAAAAAAAGTGCACAGTTCTCTATAGATGATACCTCTTCTTGATATGATGAAAAGACAATGGGTAAGTACATTAAAAAATCATATTCCTCTGAAAATAGTGGTCATTTTAATAAATTATTACTACTCATCCATAGACTATAGAGATTCATAAGTTTCATAAGTTTCAAGGCAGCCTTACTTGCCTGAGTTTCATAGAACATGCAAGTGAAGGGGCCCTGGTTTTCTTGTTTAGTGTAATTTCTATAAGTGGGACCCCTTAAGGATGGACTATGTTTCTAAGATAAAATACCTGTAATTACTTGGCTATATATTTAAAATGCCCACCATTACACTCAGCATTTATAAATAACTATTGCCTTAGTCCTCATTGGCTCATTGTAAAAGTTTTTGAATGCCTGCTCCAGCATTGGGATGTCATCTGTTTCTGTTTGAATTAGCTCCTGACTTTAATACCTATGAAGTTAGTAGCACAGTTTTGTACCTATATCAGTCAGTCCTCATTGCGTTCCCATTACATCATCATTTTATTAATTAGGCAGAGTTTATCATGATGTTCCAACATGAGCAGAGATGTTCTTCAAGAACTTGACCTTTCTGTAACTTCTTGCTATTGACAATTCCTTGACTTGAATTTATTTGCAAGAACTGTATCCCCACTCCTACTGTCATGAAAGAGTCAGCTTTCTCAGTGCTGTATGCACAACCAAAAGCAATGAAATGTAAGTATCGTCTCTAGTCAGCATGTCCCTCAGTAAGAGGATAAAGGGGGCTGGCTACCTGAACCTAGTTCCTCTTTCAAACTCACTAATACAATGATTTATTCCATTTGTGTCTGGAATAGTAAAGGGCAAGAATTGCAACAATAACAGGTTTTTTACCCCTTGTAAGAAAATCTCACTTGGGAAGAAGTGTCCTCCAAATATTCCACGTATTTCTGCCTCTGGGCCTAGCCACTAAGCTTATGGTCAACCAAAAGTATGGCTATTCTTCCATCATGGAGGAGATCAACACTACTGCTCTACTCATCAAGACCACTTTCCCATAAAACCAATTATTCTCCTTGATTATCTTCCTGGGAATACTACTAGATAATAGAGATTTTGCCACCTAAAAATCTAAAATTATAGCAAAAGCACATTTATCAAATCTGTGCTAGATCTATACTGTATCTAAGGCCAGAATTTTCCAATTTTTCATCCCAAATTATTTTGAACCACTTTGTCTAAAACAGTCTATCAGAGACTCCATAATGGGACCAAATGGCAACATCATGATTGATGTAAATTTCAATAAAATTATGCCTCAATTTGAAAACAAATCATTTTCCATTATCAGATTTTTCAGAATAAAGTTATGTACAAAGCCAAAGAAAATAAACTATGTGATTTCCTAGTCAATCTAAAAAAGCAAAAGTTAAAATTAAACAAAATCCCCTGTCACCATTTCTTACACTATTATACTGTAAGAAGTCACACACTTCTGTGTTCCTTAAAAGGAGAAAAACAAAGGAGGGAGGAATACCAAGAAGGGGAGGAGGAAAAAAAGAAAAAGAAGAACATGTTCCTAAATTCTCCTTCTCTAGAAGCAAAGATGTATGTAATCCCATCTTGTGGGATGTTGTGTGAGGACACAACATCCAAAGTTAATTTCTGAGGATTCTTTCAGTTGCTCAGAGCCCTCACCAAGTACCAGAATGGGGAGTAATGAGCCTCCCTATCATTGGTCCTGCTGTTATTTGGAGCATCTTTCTATACTCTAAGTGTAAAGCATGTCTACCAATGCTGCTTTCTCCTGACGGTAGGGGTGTTTATACTGATGACAGGCAATCCTACTGGTAAAATGCATTGATTTATAATTTGGGCAACTCCAGTTATTTGCTCTCCAAATAGTGCTTGACCTCATTCAGTCATATATTGGTGTCTTCAATATCCCTAAACAACTATCAACCTAATTCTGTCTGTTCTTCCAACTTGGATGTTGCCCTCACAATATTCCTTGGAGTCCCTCTTGATGAATAAATGTGTTAATTGTTTAGATTTGGGGGAAAACACTTGTGCTTAATTTTCTCTGTGGAATGGTCTTTTACATTTTTGTTTATAATACATGCCTCAGACCCTACTGGGATTCCCCTATAGTAAGAAATATGTTGCTTTTCATTTCTGGTTCTGTCAAAACATTTCTGCTTTCATTCTCCTGAGTACATGTTCATGCCTAAGAGTTATTCTTTTTTCAATCCCAAATCTAATCCGGGTCTGGATTCTACCTTTGAGATCTGCCTATCTTCCCCTAGTTTATATTGTCCATCATTTATCTTGCTTTAGATTTCTTATTTTACATAATTTCCACAACATATTCCTTGAAAGAATGGTTAATACCGATGTCACTACTTGTAATAATCAATTCACCTTGAAACTCACTCAACAATAACTTGAGCATTTTATACCAGCACTGCTAGTTATAGTCTATCACATTTATGGAAATAGTTTATAAGCTGTTGTTATAATCATCACAATCTTCAGTAAGGCAGTTTCCCATCCTCTTTTACTATGCCCTCTCTGTAGCTTTGAGATGGCATTTCTCCATAGTTTCTGAGTCCTAGTTTCATCCGTCTCTGATCTTCACTATATTTTTCTGTTAGTTTTCTCAAGACCTGATCACTTTTTCTGGCCTGGCTATCAATCAAAATATTTTCGCTTTGTCCAGCCAAAACCTTTAAAGTAGTGAAATCTTGATATATTTTGTCCTAAGTATATTTCTTTCTTTTCATTTGAATCACAGTCTCTGAAACCTTGAATTTCTTTGAAGTACATACCTTTTCTCTTTTAGCTTGTTCTCCTACATCCTCTTCAGTCATTTTCAAAGAGATTTTTCTTAAAATACCATCTCCGATTTATATAAAGCATTCTTCAGTTTCTCTACCAGTTTCCAATGCCCCAACACTTTTTGATAACATGCTAACACATGCTAATTCTCAAGATTAGGTCACCTAAGACATAAGCTTTCTTGAATAATAATAATTGAAGAGGTAGTCGCAATATCACTGATTAGCTCTTTTCTACTTCTATCCAAGGAAGATTATATGTTCAAACCTGACTGGGGCCTCCATTTCTCTTTGTCTACTCATTAATCAAGTTTATCATAATTTAGTACATAGGATTACCATTTAAATTTCCAGTATTCACAACCAATTAAAAGGAGTATCATTTTAAGAACATGTTAATATATATTTTTTTAAGATTTTATTTATTTATTAGTTAGAGAGAGAGAGAGAGAGAGCACAGGCAGACAGAGAGGCAGGCAGAGGCAGAGGGAGAAGCAGGCTCCCTGCTGAGCAAGGAGCCCGATGTGGGACTCGATCCCAGGACGCTGGGATCATGACCTGAGCCGAAGGCAGCAGCTTAACCAACTGAGCCACCCAGGTGTCCCAAGAACATGTTAATATTTTTAAAGAAGACAATTTTTAACTTGTCTCAGTTCTGGTGAAAGATAGTAGTTATATTCTCAAAGCTTTAAAAAAGTCCCTCAGTGACCTGTAGATCTGACTGAGAAATAAAACAGAGACTACTAACTTACAAACAGAGGCTACTACATATAGAAGTTATCTTAAACTGGGTACGAATTCAACTGGGGTCTTAAAGGAAACCATGGAGATAAGATACCACGTGCCTTGGTTTCTTCAGAATTTCTCCACATGTAACTCTCAAATCTGATGTGGGGATCTGAGAATACAATAAACTCACTGGGCTTATCACTGAAGGGAGCAGGATCCATGACACTCCTGAAAATAAAGTGTATCACTTTATTTATTACCATAGACACAGTTAAAATTAATCTACTAGTTATCAGTGAAAATGAAACTGGGTGATGGTCTTTACTTAAACCCTGAGACAGAGTAGAGCAATTGCCAACTTCCCACTGGTGAGAGAGAGAGGAGGTGGGCCATACTTGATGTATCCCCTCTTTTTTTTTTTTTTAAGAGTTTATTTGTTTTAGAGAGAGATTGAGAAAGAATGAGAGAGAGAGAGAGCACACACACACAAGTGTGAGCTGGAGGAAGAGCAGAGGGAGAGGGTGGGAGAAGCCCAAGCAGACCTTCCCTTGTGAGGGCAGAGCCCAAACAGGGCTCACACTCAGGACCCCAAGATTATGACCAAACCAAATCTAAGCTTTGGACACTTAACCTACTGAGCCACCCAGGATCTCCATTGTATTCCCTCTTTCAAATTCATTAGCAGTATAAGCCCCTTTCTCCTTATGGGGTTCTGAGTTATGGAAGGGACAGAGAATGGCCCTAAGTATTATGTTGGGGGGTGGATTCCTTTATTTCTATTGAAATACCAGGATGGGAGTGGAGTGGAGTAGAACTGCTCCACTTCTAGAACTTATAAGCCTACTTAGCCATGGTCTTCAAGGAAAGGCATCTGACCAATAGAAAGCATTTTCACATTAAGTTCCACTGTGTCCTCAAGATTTCTGTATCAAAGAAAATTTCCTTGGGTCCTCATTCACAAAAATATAAGACCAGAAAATCCAAATGTCACAGGAAGATCTGTGGTCATCTGATCCTACTATCTTGTTAATTTGATCCAGAGCATGGTCTTGCCTGTGTAAATGCTTTTCTGAATTTTCCTGATCCATTAAGAGATAAAGTCATACTTTCTACCTGCTGGAGCCAATTGCAGATCTCTGCTTTGCTCTTAAACTTGCCTATGGGGTGACTGTATGCAAAAAGAACTTTAACTTGCTTTATATTGCCCATTATTAGGTAATATCTCCATTTGCAAACAAGCAAGCAATCATAGAGCAATAACACTAAGCATGTGGAATATTTTTTGTTTGTTTTGGATAAAAGGTGTGGTACGGAATTTATATAAACTGAACTTAGTAGCAATTTTCTGTATTTTGACCAGCAGATAGTAATTTCTGAGATCCCAGCAGCATTTATATTGACCTTCCAGAAATAAAAATTATGAATTGAAAGAAAAATTGCTGTAGACATGTACCTCTAATGGTGAAGAACTAGAATAACTTATCACACTGAAGGAATCGCATAATCTTAATTATTAACATATATGAGAATTGGTTTGGTATGGCTAATTACTCTTTTGTGTTATAACAAACAGAGCTGGTATAGATGTTTTCATTGAGAAATTATTAAGGGAATCAGTACATTCGCATGGTCTACATGTTGGTCTTCACCAGGTTTATGGCTTAGTTTTAGTGCCCAGAGAGTCACTTCCAATTGGTTTTGGTTTCTGGGTTTATTCTAGAATGTGGGCCTTAACATAAGTGCCAGATGCGGGGTTTACCATTTCAGTAGCCACACCCAGGAATTGATTCTATACCTCAAGAAAGGGAATATTTATGCTCTCTGAGATAATAGCAATGAGCTGTTGAGTTAGCTCTTTAGGTAAGTTGATATACACTACAGACATATTTTTGGAGCTGGACTAAACTTGAATGCGTGATAGTAGCTTCCATAAATATTTCTGACCTGAAATTATAATAATAGAAGTACCATAGACACAGTTAAAATTAATCTACTAGTGATCAGTGAAAATGAAACTGGGTGATGGTCTTTACTTAAAAGCAATTCATATACTCTTGCATTTATTCCTCCTAACAACCTGAGAATTGGCAAATTTTATTCCATCTGTCTTAAAGGATAAGAAAATGAAGCGCTATGGAGAAATAAGGCAACTAGTCCCTGAACAGTCAGTGAATAAATGGCTAAATAGGAACATGAAGCCAGATTTCTCTCTCTCTCTCCTAAATCTGCATCCTTCACCATTTCACTAAATATTCCCTATGGAGTAGAATACCCTAGCATACAAACTGCTAAGGTGCTTCTTATTAGGACACAGGTAGCCTAGTTCACACAGCCCTTCATCAGAAATATTAGCAGTACTGAGCAGACAAAAGTAAGTGTAAGTCATGTCACCTAAGATGCCCACCAGAGCCTGCCTGATGACAGCAAGTAGTTCCCAGCAGGTTTGAAGCCTCAGCAGACAAGAAAGTTGAAATTGTCTTCTTCCTGTACAACACTCCTTTCTGTCTTTGACCCCATAGCTATGTCATGGCATGACCCATCATCATGAAAAATCATCATAGTCCCAGTGCTGAGGAGAAAAATAATCTTACAAGCTGTTAAAGAGCTAATGTACATTCACCAAATACCTGAAGCAAAATGTAAAACCTGAATAAAGATTTGAATGAAATTATTATGAGGATGTTATAATGAGTGCAAACACCACCGTAAACAAAGAACATAACTTTGAGAAGGTTTTTCCCTTGGGAAATCCCATCACCATCCTAGAAGCAGCCTTTGATTTTCAGAGAGTGGCCATTCACCAGTGCAGTATTTCCTAGTACAGACTCATGATCCGTGATGTAAAGAGAGAAGGAATGCCATCAAGGGGAGCTTGCTCTCTGGACAGAAGTGTCAGACCAGAAGCAATGAAAATACTGAAGGTATTAAATACTGAAAGTATTAAATTTCTTTCATGAGACTGACATCTGATCACCTGGGGAAAAACTCTGAACTTTTGGTTTTTGAAAATAAAACTTACACAAGCCAATGGTAATAGGATGATAGTGTATTTTTTTTTCCTGGTCCAGTCCAATACTTGGCATCAAACAGTGGGGTGAAAAGTAAGAAAAAAAATCCCAGCCTAAGCTTTTTCTGTAATTATCTAAAATTATCTAGATTAAACTTGAATATATCTACTGTACCTCATTAAGCACACTGTTCCACTGCCTGCCCTTTCTATCTGAAAATGTTCTCTCATTTTCAAATTGAATTTCTCCCCCATTAACTTACTGCTTAGGTATATTTTAATGGCTTTCCTTTCAACGTAAGCCCACTTGTTTTGGCTGTGAAATTATCTCATTTCATTGTATAAAGCCCAGCTTCGTTTCTAATTTTCAGTAATTGTGTCCATTTCTAGGTGAAAAATGTAAGCCCAAACAAAAGGCCTCTTAAAACTGGCCTGTCATTTTCAATTCTTTCTCTTGCAGACGCTGGTTGTTAATTTTCCTTACAATAATGCATGTCTGTTCTCCCTCTCCAATGTACTGTTATGACTAATAGAGTAAAGCATCTGCACCTTGCTGTGTGAGGTCATCTCCTAATAGAAGCCAGCAGCTTTACACAGCAATAGGCAGTGCAGGTGAAGTAGCCTTCAGGTAACCCATTACCCATTTGCCTTCTGAGTAAAAGCCTAAGGAGAACCACAAGCCTATCCTTATTTTTGCATTAACTAGAAATTCACTGGCTGAAAGGTTTGACACCTAGAAATGCTGGGAAAAAAAGCATATTTTATTTTAACCCTAAATATAGATTTCGCCATACACTCATGAGTGCATCCATGTACCTACACATCATTTGATATACATCTGCATGCACACTCACACTCTGAAAAATCACATACATATGGTACACTCAATACACACAGTGTCCTTATAAACTTGTTAGAAAATGACTTGTCAATCCCTTTCCATCTTTGATTTGTGTCAATTTGCCAGTGATGGAGAAAATAAATGGTAGATAACATTCCAAGTAGATGAACGGGCTCATAGAAAGACTATGTGCTGTAAGGACCTTGAGGTTTCGTAAAACATGGGAGGAAAGTACATCTGGCACAGAAAAATAAGCACAAAATGAATTTGTAGCTGTAACTTGGAGTAAAGCTGAGAAGAGCCTTACATGCCAAGCCTCAGACCTTGGATGTAATCCAAACACGCCATGTATGAATCAAACATCTGAACTTAATCCAAGTGATACAAAGGGCATGGAAATAATTTAAAATAAAACTTATCAACAACATACCATATCATTACTTAAAATGAATTTACTTACATTTCTTCCCTTAATGGTCAATAAAACATAGAGGTAAATAATTAAAACATAATAGCTATGCCGCAGGACAGGTCGTACGATGATTATCATTGCATGAATGAGAAAACCGAGATTCAAGCCCTCTAAATGAATGTTCAAGTTCACACAATTTCACTGGATCGATGTCTTCAAATATCAATAGCTTCAATAGCTCAGATGCTACTACACCATTCTAGAGAAGGTTGCTAAAAAGAATTGGTTAAGGGGAGCACTAAAGTTCCCATAGGAAGATGAGGCACCAGAGAAAAGAAGCATAAAAGTGTGAAAGATTAATATTATATCCAGATTCAGGGAAAGATTTTGACAGAAATGTTTGCTAGGGGATTATTTATAATGAGGGAAGATGAAATTAGTACACATTACTGAAAGTGAAGTCTAAATAAATCCCATGCATCACATATATTTGAATATCATCTGGACATTAAAAATAATTGTTAATTAAATGGAAAAGTTTCATCAGATGTTAAGGAAAAAAAACATGCAAAATAAGTTCAAAAAACAAAAATAAAGAAACAAAAACTCTACATGCAGTCATGCTTTCAAATATAACTATCATTTGCCCAGTCATCTAGATCTCTCCAACCAGTTTTGCTTTCAGTCTATCTGCCAGGCAGTATAGGATACTACAAGGAAACTGACTAGATATTATGGTTTTTTCCCCTCTTTTTTCTTTCTTTCTTTTTTTTTTTTTAAGATTTATTTATTTTAGGGAAAGGGAGAGAGAGAGCAGAATAGGGGGAGGGGCATAGGGATAATCAGACTCCCTCCTGGCTGAGCAGGGAGCCTGATGCAGGGCTCCCTCCTAGGACCCTGAGATCATGACCTGAGCCAAAATCAGATGCTTAAAGGACTAAGCCTCACAGGTGCTCCCCCAGCCCTTCTTTTGTTTTCCTATGCTTCCCAGTGTAGCAGAGAAACTTGGTGATGGGACACATACCTCCACTAGTATCTAAGGTAGATAATTATGCCTTTTCCATAAATATACACATTTAGTTACTTATTGGCTTATATACAAATAGCAAGTGAGGAGTCAGAAAACAAGAAGCTAATACCACAATAATCTCAGTGTCAATGGAGATGCTCTGTCTTCATGGAGTCAAGTACTGTGTATAGATGATAAAAAATGCAAAAAAAAATGTGTTAAATAGTAAAATGGGCATTTTAAGGTATTTGGAAACTACATATTAAGAACATAGGATCTGGCTTAGAGAAAAGTCAAAAGACTTATAGAGCAAGAGCTATTAAGATTCAGATACTAAAGAAATGTGAGCAATATATGTCCAAAAAGAAAGATCAAGGCATGAAGGCCTTGAGATGAAAGACCCCTGCCACATTTGAGGAACTGAATGGTATTCAATTGGATTGTCAGGTGCATGTTTTGGAGGAAAGAATAAAAAGTTGAGTCTTTAGAAGTAGGTAGTGGCAAATCTTAGATATTCCTAGAAGCACATACAGAAATTGAGGATCTGTCCCCAGGGCATGAAGATTTGTAATGGAGCTAGTTGTGGGGTAAGGGTCAGCATTTCAATTTATTTCAGTGTTTATTCTGGAGAGCTGATTGGTTGTAGACAAGACTGGATGGAGGAATATCTGTTAAGAGGCTGTTCCAGAAAGACATGATGGTGGGCTTGATTACTGTAGTAAAAACAGAAATAAAGGAAAGATTATAATCCATAGACTTTAGATAAAATTACATAAATAGGGTGGTGAGGGCCCAGTTATAAATGGATTGTTTTCTTGAAAGAGTTGAGATGAGATATAAATGGCAGGATGTCAAAAAACAGATTTTCCCTGTGGAAAATTTAAGTTCTCATTTAAAAATATCTTGTCATGGATATTAGTGCTCACTTGGCAAAATTTACGGAAGCATCAGCCATGAGACTCCTTGAAGAGTCTGTGTGTGTGTGTGTGTGTGTGTGTGTGTGTGTGTGTGTGTGTGTGT
>ML109218.1:126043-138935 GCA_003697995.1 Taxidea taxus jeffersonii
TGTGTGTGTGTGTGTGTGTGTGTGTGTGTGTGTGTGTGTGTGTGTGTGTAGTGGTGGTGTGGGCTGCAATTTGAAGATGAGGAGCAAAATAAGAGAGGATAAGAACTACAGAAATCTCTGGAGACATGTGGGAAGCACCCATTTTGATGTTCTCAGAGATAATGGGCACTGGACTGGGGCTACTTGGAGGTCTATATTTATGTCTGTGCTGGGGAAGAACGTAATAGAAAATGAAATTGGAAGTGCCTAGAAAAAACAAAATTGTGACACAGATGTAATTCATATCCACTTCTCAATGACATTTGGGTACATCTGTATTTTTCAAGTTTCTACAATAAGCAGATATCATAAGACCCTTGACATTTACAAGGGATAAATCCCAATATCTTAGCAAATTTCCAGCTTTGCAAATACAGAAAAGTTTGCATAGTCTCTTTACTTCTCTAAAAATTATATTCCCTTCATGAGAAATAAGTTTTTAGAGAATTTTTCAAGATCAGCAAGTTTTATTACTTCTAACTACAAAATATATGTGGAGTCCAGTCTCACACCTCAAACTGTACTGTGACCACTCTAAACCATCTTTTTTTTCTCCTTGAAGAACCACAATAGCCACTAAAACCACTACACATATCTATTTTTAAACTTCATATGACCCAAAATATTTATAGAATATAGAATACACATCATATGTCATTCCTCTGCTTAATATTTTTCAATGTCCTTCCATTGCTTTAAAAAAATATCCACACTCATTTCTATAACTGAAAAAAAAGTACTTTATAATCTAAACTTCCTAAACTAGAACTTTTCTTGTACCACCCTTTTATTATGTTGCAGCTACACTGGCCTTTGGAGGACAGGCTGACAATAAATAGCATATTTTTTCACTGAAGAAAAAATTTAAATACATACTTAGAAATATTGAAAACAATTTCAAGTCACAGATATTCAGCAGTGTTCTTGTTTTGGTCAGCATGAGCTAGGATATGCTGCTTTAACATGTAACCACAAATCATTTTGGTTTCATAAAACAAGATTAATTTCTTTGTTTATAAAAAGTTCATCTTGGGTTTAGGAAACTCAGTGACATCTCTCATCCATCTTGCCTCTGTCCTCTTGGGACTTGGCCATCTGTCACAACACAAGGACTCCTTTGTAATAACTAAAGTTGTAGGATAATGAGATTGGAAAATCCTCAGGGTATCTTCACTGCCTCTTCTTGAAAGGGATTCATTATATTAGCCAGAACGAACTTCATGTAGCCTCACTTCACTAAAAGAAAGTTAGGAAAACTGGAAACTGATAAGCAATGGTAAATTCTGCTATAGTTCGTTCTTTCAGTTCTAATATATTAAGTTTAATCTTTCTGCAAAATATACACCCCTTTGCCAAGGAAGACAACCCTGATTTTGTCCAAAAACAGCTCTAAAGTTTAGGTGTTGTGCAATAATATTCTATCCATCAGATCTGGATTTGGCTCCTCTTGGATGGGAAACCTACGAAATCTACCTACAATTCTTCTCATACACACATAGTATATGATGGTAGAATTATGGCTAGGATAATTGTAATAAACATTCTCATTCTGAAAGGAAAGAACGAAAGATAAATAATGGTCATGGGTCCTTAGAAATTCTGAAATCCCAATGGGCAAATGTGTGAACCATCTATCTTGAAGGTAGAGAATATTCCTTGATGAGGATTTTATCCTACTGTCCCAGAAGTTCCCTTTTCACTGTCCTTAGCAGCCTTCTAGTTTCATCTTCTAAAAGCATTTTTCCCCTCTCTCTCATTATCCTTCATGTCTATATCCAAAGTTGACTTGAGGGAACAAGCTCTTCATAGAGACTATAATAGTTTCTCAATCCACTACCTGCCTATGGACGCATGGGGGCCCAAGGATCATTTGACAATGAATGTTAACATTTATTGGATGCTTTCTATGTGACAGAAATTATACTAAGCAATTATATGCATTTAATCCTCACAATGGCCTTTTGAAATGGCATTGTAATTATTCCTGTTTAAATTGCCCAGTGTTCCATGGCTAGTCCAAAATGGAACTTGGATTCAAACCCTGCTCTGTTTGATTCCAATTTGTAATGTTTCATTTATTTCTATTGTTTTTATACTTCTAAGTTAAAGGGATTGTTCCAGGAATTGTTTGAAGTAGATTCCTGGAATAACTAAACATAATCACTGTTTCTGACAAATGCAAAGGTCATTTTTAAGTCTCAAAGAACCACAGGCTACCAGTTTCTTCAGTAACACAGTACTATATAAGTACGTGCATACACACACACACACACACCAGGGGTTTTATATATAGAAATCTATTCAGATCCATGTACTAAGAACCAAATCCTCAGTTGCTTTAAAGATATCATTTAAAATGTCCATTTCCCCCTCTGATTTAATTGATTTTTTTTATCCCCTTATTTTTATCAACTTGTTGAGTCTGTTTTGAATGGCCGATGAAAAGGTTACATCATAAATCTGATATTTACCTCCAGATATCTTAAAAACTGATATTAATTTATTGGTCATTAACCTTTAATCTGATATGTTTTAAGGCATGTCAGTCTTTTGAGAAATTTTACCAAAAGATAGAGAGGCTTTTAATTTAATCATTGTTGCTCTGCTGAGTTTTTATAGGCTTTTGACTGTCAAGGTCTCTTTGACTTTCAAAGATGTTCATCACTTATAGTTTGAAATAAAGAGCAATCATCTCATCAATATTGGAAAACCTGGAATGTTTGTAATTCCACTATCCTATAGCCAATTCTTTCCTTAATTCATCAGTTTCTTGGAATGTCCTATAAAACATAGCCAATTTCATCCAAAATATACTACTAAAACACTATTTCCTACCCTTTTTCTCTAGACATTCAGGTTAAGAAGACAAGTTCATTGTCTACATGATCTAATTTTCAAAATTACCCCAGGCAAGAATTTTACCACTCTATCATATATGAAAAATGTTCTACCATTTCTTATTACAAATCACCGTATTTCCAGGCACCTGTAACAGCAATGTCACATTTGAGGGTTTTGTTGTGAGAGCACCTCGTTTGCAGTACTAATCTTCTGCATTAGGGGAGTGTGTTGGGGCTTCCCAAGATCATCCCCAGGTTTAGTGTTTTACTAAAAGGACTCATTGAACTCATAAGTCATTATACTCATGGTTATGGTTTATTACCATGAAAAGATACAAAGCAAAATCAGCAAAAACAGGTACATCAGGCCAAGTCTGGAGGAAACTAGGAGAAAACTTCCTGGGAGAGTTTTCTCCCAATGGAGTCAACAAGAGACACTTAGTTCTTTCTGCTAGAAACTGTAGCTACATATAGGAAGTGCTCTCTCTACCAGGAAAGCTTGCTTGAACCTAAGAGTTTTTAATGAGGTCACACATAAAGCACATAATACCTTCATGACTGACTATAGCTACTAAAACTGCAGAATTCCAAAAAGAGAGCAGGCGACCACCATAAATCACATTGTTTGCATAAAGTATCTAAACAAACTGCATATTATTTCCTTCAAAACTCCAAACATGCAACACACTCTTATCAGTAGGACATTCCAAGCATTCAACTCTAGTAGCCCCCCCAAGGGCCATTCAAGAAAACAGGCTCTTCTGGGAAAGTGCAGGTTTTAAGGAATTTAGATCTGATGGATTAATTTTTTTCTTGTACATGCATGTTAGAACATACTTTGATAACAACAATGAAAAAACCCTAATTTCACTGACTTAATACAAGTATTTCACCACCACCACCACCACCTGTCAACCCTATTTATGTGAAGTTTACCAAAAATCTGAGGAGTACTTCAAGGCACTTCTTCACCACACCAAGCTCAGTAACCCACACAGCTTCTGTCCTTTTTTTCTGCCATATGAGCACAAAGCTTTATCTGCCACTACGTGGCTGAAGAGGAAGAGATTAGTAAAATGCGCCAGTAAAATGTGCTATTTTTGCTCACATTTCATTGTTTCTCACAGGGCCCCACCCAACTGCAAGGGGCAGGGATTTCAGACTCCCTGAAAGTGTAAGGGGCAGGGATTTCAGACTCCCTGAAAGAAGGTGTGAACAGAAATATCTGAAATGAAGTCAGGAACTCAGAAACATCAAGGGACCCCAAAATGGAGCTAGGAGGCCAATGGGGGGATTGGTCTCCTACATATGCATGCCTGGTGAAATATGAACTTTTAGACTGTGCCAACTACAATCTACTACATCCTGGTGCAATTCTCAGAATGAGGCTTATTTCACTGACCTCCAACCTAGTATCTGGCATGGCAACCTATCCTATATCAACCGTTAATTATTTTTGCTTATACCAATCATAATTCTTTGAAAACAACTTCTATAGCCTGAAGTTTTTGACTTTATCAATCTCTTTCTCTTCCTTTCTTGGAGCACATTTCAGTTCCCTCCTGAATCTTTGTCTCCTGGATTTAAATTCCTCAATACCCCCAAATAAACTTTTGGTTTGCTTTACAGTCTCAATCCTTCCTGGTTTGACAAAGGAATAGAGTTCCTGTTGTCAGTGAGAACTAGTGGTGCTCATTATACTTACAATTTATCAATATTGTGGATAGTAAATCTATGAATGACAGAGAGGTTATACATAGTTATAACCAGGAAAATCATATATTTTTTTAATTACTGAGAAGAAAAAAAAAAAAGCCAACCCAGGGAATTAGTGGTAACAAAAGCCTTCTCTTGAAATGAGAACATTTTCTTGTGTTCATGTATATGTCATTATCAACCCTTCTGAAAAGGAATAGTGTTTTTCCCCAGAAGTTGGGAGGTAACATTTCATGATTAAAAACAAGGAAACATGTTCATTCTCTTGAGATCCTTTGGAGAAATCTGATACAGTCTTCTAAGAGGAAAGGGAATTTCTCCACAGCCTGATGGTATAAACCCTCCAGAGGGGTAGGGATTGGAACCCAAAATGGGTTGAAGAACCCATTTTGAACAGTGTAGCTTTTGAATGCTTTCTATGGGCCTGACTTTTTGGAGAGAGATATATATATATATGTTTTATATCATATTATTCCTTACAAGAATCTTTTGAAATGGGCATTTTAATAGTTCTGTTTTAGAGCTAAAGAGTCTAACATTGGACAGGTAAAAAGGTGAAAGTGAGTGGTAAATTAGGAAGAGTGAGAACGTGAACCCTGGTCTGTGTTGCTCTCAGACACATGCTTGTAAATACAAAGCAAATTTTTTCTCAGAATTAGATGACCTTGGAACTGTGAATAAGGCTGTGTCGTTGGAAGTAATTGAGAATGCCGCTCACTCTCAATACTTTTGTAGTCCTATTCATTCTTCCAGCCATTATCATACAAATGATGAACATGTATCTGGAATAAGAAAGTTTATTTACTATAATTTACTTTATATATGCTTTAATTACTGTAATTACTATAATTTCTCCTATTTTTACACAGACTTATTATTGAGTTTATATCTCTTGATATGTAGAGAATTGTGCTCCAAGTTACGGCAGGAGGTACAAGGACACAGGGAGGCACAGGAGGGCAAGGGATAAGAGAGGACAGGGGTTAGGAAGCAGGGCCTAGGGGCCAAGGGGTCATGGAAAGGCAGGGGGTATGGTGAAGCCAGAGGTGACACAGGGCAGGCAAAAAAGAAATAGCTAAGAATATTGCCCTAAAAGCCTTAATTCCTTAGTCCTAGAAACAGAATAGATACATAAAAGTGATAGCCAGCATCTTGAGTCAATGTTGTTTTTTTTGTTTGTTTGTTTGTTTGTTTGTTTGTTTTTTGTCCTCTAGAAGTCTAATTGATTAGAACAGGATGGGATGCCTGGATGGTTGGCTAAGCATTTGCCTTCAGCACAGGTCATGATCCCAGGATCCTCATCCTGGGGCCAGGTCCCCCGCCCCCAAGGTCAAGCCCCATGTTGAGCTCTCTAATCATCCGGGATCCTGCTCCCCCTGCTTGTTCTTGTCCTTGCTTGGTCTCTCTCTCTCTCTCTCTCTCTCTGTGTCAAATAAATAAATGAAAATCTTAAAAAAAAAAGAGCAAGATGTTACTCAGTGAAGATGTTTATTACTGTCTGTTTCATGGAAGATGTTCCAAAGTGATCTAATTAGGAAGGGAAATGATCAGAGAAGGGTCATTTTGGTTGAAGTGGGTAGAACATGGAATTCAGAATCCAATTTGAAACCAAGCTCTTCCTCTTAATAGTTACATGATTGGTTATTTCATTGTTTTTTAGCTTCAACTGTTATCTGTAAAATGGGGGTAATAATAACTATAGCTTAGATTTGATGGAAGAGTCAAAGAAATAATGTATATACCATACTTGGTGCTTTTCTTGAAACAATGTGAGCCTCAATCTGTATCTGTTCCTCATCCTTGCTTCAAGGCTGGCATGATCCATGTTATTCTGCTACTCAACTCCTTAATTAAGGAAACATTGAGGGGTGCCTGAGTGGATCAGTTGGTTGGTTAAGTGTCTGCCTTCAGCTCAGGTCACAATCCCAGGGTCTTCTGATCTGCAGAAAGCCTGCTTCTCCCTCTCCCTCTGCCTGCTGCTCCTTCTTTCTCTGTGTCAAATAAATAAATAAAATCTTAAAAGAGAAAAAAAAAGGAAACATTGAATTCTTACTCTATAGTAGTCACTCTTCCAGTTGCTCAGGATTGAGCAGTGAACAAACCAGATTTTCAACTTTCTTGGACTTCATATTCTTGTGGGAATTCCATTAAAAAAAAGAAAGAAAATCCTAAGGAACCAAATAATTATGCAAGTGTATTTCAAACGTTGATACATTTTATGAAGCGATTGAAAGTCTGATGTGCTAGTGAAGGGGAGGGAATATAATCAGGGGAACCTCTCTGGTACAGTGATATCCAGGTGAGTGGAACTAGAGACACCTTTTTTCAGTGGGACTAACATGTGTAGAGACCTGGATTTGATGGATGAGCTTCAAGTTTTGTGGAAGCAGAATGCCTGGAGTATAGTAAACACCACCGGGGAGAGTGACAGAAGCTGACATAAAGGCATGGTCCAGATGACGTAGCTCCTTTTAAACTGCAGTAGAGGGTCTGATTTTTTTTCCCAGAGGCAGCTGTGACAATGACCGATGGGCCATGACAAGGATTCAGAGGAGGAGCGTGGGGGAAGTCCTGTGAGTAGATGGTGAGCACTCAGAGTGCCACGATCGGGAATTCAGTCTCATTACATCACTTCAAAAACTTGATCCACTTCTCCCCAGGCAGCCTCAGAACCCTTTTCCTTGCTTGACCAACTGCGATCATTAGCCAATTCACATTTTTCTCAACCCATTTCTTCCAGGCCATTGATCCATGTGGCCTGCTCCAGCCGTGCTGAATTTTCCTTCCAATGAATAAACTCCCTTTCACGGCCTCTCGGACTGTCCCCTGTGCAATTTCCCGGGCGTTTCTTCTATTTGGTTCTTGGTCATGCCTCTGTTACCGTTTTCATTATTTTAAAAATGGAGAGGATGTGTTTCTGCTGAAGTTGCCCAATCTTGTTTTCACTCTATTGGACTCCAAAGTGTGCTGTCTGGGCTCGGGCAGATGGATGAGGCAGAAAAGCCACTGATTTGATTTTCCCTTTCAATTTTCAGATCTTTCCCTGCTTGCCTGGTTTCGTTTTCTCTTCTAACAGTGCATCTAAATATGTGCCTTTCTCTTCCCTCTTGAGGTAATCCTTTTTATTGCTTTTACCTGTAACATTTGCCTTTGATGGTTTCTGGATATGTGTTTAGGATCAAAGATGTTCTGTTATAGGCTTAGTTATCCCGTCTGTGCTTTAACTTAGTTATTTCCCTTTGTTCTGTGATTTTTTTCTTTTTTTGGCTCATTTTTTCAGTGCCCTCTTCTTAGAGATTCCTTTACTTAGGGTATCAAAATAGTGTTGCTTAAATAAACTTTATGGCCTCCAGAACCTTTAATGTGTCAGACAGTATCCTATTGCTGATATTTTGAGAGAGAAATACCACCTCAGAGAAGCTCAATATTCTTGTACAGGTTTTGATGTTTTGTTCCTGTTTTAATGCCCAACAATCAATTAGTTGGTATGTATTCCCTAAATTAGATCCCCACTCAAGCCAAAAAACAGCTCCTCATCTGTCCCTGCTGATGGGCAGTAAACCTAAGAAGCATGTTTTAATAAGTGTCTGCAGAAAATTCAAAATAATTTCCTAACTGTTATTGCTCCCTTATTTCCCAGAAATCACAACTACTGGGATTCCAAGTAGTGTTGTCATCTATGGTGGGGCAGGATGCACACAAATTGCATGATTATGCTAAATATTTGGGAATGTGTGTGTGTGTGTGTGTGTGTGTGTGTGTGTGTGTGTTGCATAATGTCATCCCTTATTAACTCCTTTTTTGGGGGGGCTTTAATTTCTTAGGATACCTAGCTTGCTTTATTAGCTGAGTGAGTTTATCATCAGCTATATACGCTGCATTTTGTGACAATATTTTGACTAAATAAATTATTTGCAGTTTTCATGCTTTACTACACTTTTCAACCACATATAGAATTGACGTCTATGGGCATGGAGCACTGCTTTTTTTATGTAGGTTTTCTTCAATTTTGACCCCAGATTTCAAAGAAACATTTAAAGTTTTTCATGAAATATAACTAGTTCTCCAGGTATTTCTAAAATTTGCTGGTTGAAGACTGGTACTGCTACAAATATCCATAGACACATTATATGTATTTGCTTCATGTTTAAATGCATATATATTGATCATTATAAAAACAGTATAACCACAGTATAATAAGACATTGGAAAAAAAAGAGAACCATACTCTTAATGTAATCATATTATCTTAATAGAAACACTGCTTTCATTTCTGATCCTACAGTTACTGTTTCTGAGCTTATGGTGCTCCTGCACACCTAAAACTTGCTAGACCCTGGGAATATAAAGAAGAAATGGAATAGTGTCCGAGCTCACAAGAGATCCCAGGGGAGATGGCAGTTTCCTACAAAGCCCGTGAAGAGATTAGTTTAGACAGAATGCCGGAGACTCTGGGATAGAATGATTAAGGGAAACTTAGGTGTTCATGAAAAGAGGCAGAGGAAGATTCTGGGGAAAGGGAATTCTGAGGTTTATCTAAAGGGATAAATTGGGCTAACTCAAGAGAGGAAGGATAAGAAGGTCATCCCAGGAAAAAGAAATGCCATGAGTCAAGGCATATGCCACAGTTTCATCTGGGGTACTACAGCAATTCACTGTTGTCGAAATACAACCCACATGGTAGGAAATGTTAGAAATAAAGCTCTTAGTCAATTGCAGGCTAGTCTGCGCATCATGCTTTGAACATAGTTTTAATCAAGGAACATGTAGATACAGAACTGTTATGTCTTCATTTTTATATACATACGTGTGTATACATACATGTGTGTGTGTTTATTACATATTGCATTAAATAAAAATTAGGTGACTATGTTTTACTTATTAAATTTTATATATTGTTAAATATTATAAATTTCTAAATAAATATTATTAAATATTGCTAAGAAAATGAAATAATATTATGACTATTGCTCAAATTAATATCATTAATTCCAGGGCTCCCCCCCCCGCCCGGTAGCATGAACCATTCCTTTAGACTATGTTCTTAGGCTGGAAGATTGTCTAACAAAATAAAAACAACTTGATGCTTCTCAAGTATTAGAAATTACTTAATAAAGTGGTTTTTTACTAATTTAAGCTCCCTCTCACCTATATGCACGTTTGGATGTATACATTTCTCAGTAGCCACTTCCAACACTGGTGATTGTCCCTCTTAAGTTTTACTAATTTATTTGGCAGATTACTTCTTCGTCTTTAGTATCAGATCCTTGTGATACAATAAGAATTATTCTCATGTCTTAATGATGTTATGAGGATTAATTTAAGTAACAAATGAAAATTGCAAAGCGCACTGGCATATACAAGTGTTCGATAAATTATAGCAATCATGTTATTATCTCTCTAATAAAAACTATCTTGATCTATTTTTTCTCTTCCTGGATCCATTGGAGAATTAATAACTTAATGAATACTTAATGCTCATGTTAGAAAGCATTTTTATTTCATACCAGTGATTGACTACCCGCACACAAAGCCCACAACTAGGATGAGGTACAAAAAGCAATGGGATATTTCAAATCTCCCAAAAACTATCAGTCCATGTAGATTCTCATTTAATAAAACTTAGTAAAATTCCCAAGGTTCGAATTAAGAAAAAACTTAAGTAAGGTAGCCCAATGGACTCATCATATTCCAGGCAGGGAAAATGACTATTAGCTCTATTTCTTATATCCAAGAGATTCTCTTGTACTAGAAACCATTCAAAAGTGGAAATGCACTGTCTTAGATATAAGATCCATTAAAGAAGAGGAATGGGGGAGGAGAGAGTGTGGGAATAAATGTGTCTTTCTCAGATAGTAAGAGATTGAACTTTAAGTACCCCTGTAGATCTTAATGTTGCCAAAAAATGTCAGGCAGAGGTATAAAAACAAAATAATTAAACAAAATATGTTGGTGTTAATCATACCAGTGGTACATTTGGTTTCCTTTCCTCAATCTATTTTTTTAGTCAGGGCTCTTAAAATCTAAATTATGGATTTAGATTTAGATTTAGATAAAATTTACTTTTTTAGCTGTTTCTCTCAAAAAATTTATCCATTTTACCTGACTTATCAAATTTATTGTCTTAATGTTGTTTATAAGGTTCCTTTATACTTTCAACATCTGTAGGACTTGAGGTGATATTCCCTCTTCTGTTCTTAATACAGGTAATTTATGTCTTTACTCTTTTTTTCTTAATCAGTTTGGTTTTATATATATATATTTGAAAGAGAGAGAGAGAGCAGGCTCACAAGTAACGGGGAGGAGCTGAAGGAGAGGGAGAAGCAGACTCCTTGCTGAGCAGGCAGCCCCACGCAGAGCTTGATCCTAGGACCCAGAGATCATGACATGAGCCAAGGCAGATCCTTGACCAACTGAGGCACCCAGCTGCTCCAGTCTGGCCAGATTTTTATCAGTTTTATTATTGACCTTTTCAAAGGACCAGTTTTGATTTTATTGATTTTCTCTCTTTCATATTTTCAATTTCACTGATTTTTGTTATCTTATTTCCTTTTTTTTCTTTTGTATTTAATTTGTTCCTTTTTTTATTTGTGGGAAAGTGATTTTTAAAAATTCTAAAAATTCAATTTAGTTAATATATAGTGTAATATTAGTTTCAAGGGTAGAATTTAGTGATTCATCAGTTACATGAAACACCCAGTGCTCATTACATCAAGTGTCCTCCTTAATGCCCATCACCCAATTACCCCATCCCCTCATCTACTGCTCCACTCTAGCAACCCTGTTTGTTTCCTATAGTTAAGAGATCTTATGGTTTGCCTCCCTCTTTGTTTTAATCTTATTTTCCCTTCCCTTCCCCATGTTCACCTGTTGTTTTTTTCTTAAATTCCACATATGATGAAATCATATGGTATTTGTCTTTCTCTGATTGCCTTTGCTTAGCATAATACCCTCTGATTCTATCCACATTATTGCAAATGGCAAGATTTCATTATTTTTCATTGTTGAGTAATATTCCATTGAATACATATATACCACTCTTCCTTATCCATTCATGTATGAATGAACACAAGGGTTTCTGGAGTAGCCATCCTTATATGGGACAAATTAGATTTTATTTTTATTTTATTTTTTAAATATTTCATTCATTTGAGACAGTGAGGGAGAAGAAGAACATGAGCAGGAGGGAGGGGTAAAGGAAGAGAGAGAAGCAGAATCCCTGCTGAGCAGGGAGGCCCAATTCAGGGCTCAATCCCAGAATCCTGGGATCATGACCTGAGCCGAAGGCAGACACTTAACTGATTGAGCCACCTAAGCTCAACTGAGCTCAATTGAGCACCCAAGAGAAACTAGATTTTAAAGCAAAGACTATAATAAGAGATAAAGAAGGACACTATATCATAATAAAGGAGTCTATTCAACAAGAAGATCTAACAATTGTAAATATTTATGCCCCTAAATTGGGAGCAACCAAATATATAAATCAATTAATAACAAACTTAAACTCATTGATAGTAATATAATAATAGTAGGGAAATTTAATACCCCACCATTCACAGCAATGGACAGATCATCTAAGCAGAAGATCAACAGGGTAACTAGGGCTTTGAATGGCACACCGGACCAAATGGACTTAACAGATATATGCAGAGCATTTCATCCTAAAGCAGTAGAATATACATTATTTTCAAGTGCACATGGAACATTCTTCAGAATAGATCACATACTGGGTCACAAGTCAGGTCTCAACTGGTACAAAAAGATTGAGATCATACCATGCATAGTTTCACACCACAGTATTAGGGAAACTTGAGGTCAATCACAAGAAAAAAATTGGCAGGACCACAAATATATGGAGATTAAAGATCATCCTGCTAAAGAATGAATAGGTCAAACAGGAAATTAAAGAAGAATTAAAAAAATACATGGAAGCAAATGAAAATGAAAACAAGACAGTTCAAAACCTTTGGGATGCAGCAAAGCCAGTCCTAACAGGGAAATACATAGTAACACAGGCCTTCCTCAAGAAGGAAGAAAAGTCTCAAATATACAACCTAAACTTACACCTAAAGAAGCTGGAAAAAGAACAGAAAATAAAGTCTAAATCCAGCAAGAGAAGAGAAATAATAAAGACCAGAGCAGAAATCAATGATATACAAATAAAAAAAATAATAGAACAGATCAACAAAACTAGGTGCTGATTCTTGGAAAGAGTTAACAAGGTTGGGGCGCCTGGGTGGTTCAGTGGGTTAAAGCCTCTGCCTTCAGCTCAGGTCATGATCTCGGGGTTCTGGGATC